>JAPKLW010003136.1:28927-43886 GCA_026898455.1 Plectranthus barbatus | reverse complement strand
ATGTTTGAAGACAAGTTCCTGCGGGAAGATTTCCGGATTCCAGTTTTTATGCAATTCAGGTTTTATTTTTCCATGATGAATATTACCGTGAATATGTGTAACTAAATCCTTTCTCAGATTCTAGGGTTTCGAACTATCAATGTATGCTTGTTATGATTAATTGAATTATTTTCCCCTTCCCTTCGTAGTTTGTGAAATCTGTGCTTATTCATAATCTTGATTTGCTGATCACATATTAGGATTATCTAGTTGATTACTTGAGACGTAACTGTGATAGTTTTCAATCGAAAGAGATTTTCACAATATAATCTGATTTCTTGTCGTAACTGAAGGAGATTAATTATAGGAATAAATTGTAGATCTTTGGAGTTAGTTAATTTATCTTGAGACCGAGCGGAGATAGGTAATTAATTAATCTACTTTACGAATTGTCCAACAAAGAAGTTCGTAATAATTTTCTTATGTTTCACTACGAAGAGGAATTAAAATTGGGAATTAATCGATTCATTCATACATGTCATACTTGATAGGTAGATATCCCTGGAATCTGTGCTTCTCTTATTTGAATCTAAAAGCTTTTTAAATTTCCTGTTTAATTTTCATTAGCAAGTATTACAATTTTCAAAACAACCAAAACTTTTTAATTGCTTTTCCTAACCAGTGTTTTCAAGAACATCTGATTTAGTATTTAGGATTCTTCGTTGCTTCATTCCCCTAGATCGATAACCTTAGGGTTTACAAATTTATTTGCCACTATTTCTATAATTAATCTGTAGAAATTACAGTGATCAACGTTCGCAGAGTTGCATCAACTGTTTTTGCTATAGTACTTGAGTAGCAGGCGCCTAGATTAGCACTCGGACGATCTCTATGCGGTGATCCAAAGGCCAGCCGAGCCCTTGAGGGCATACCTGTCACGCTTCAACAAGGAATTGGTGGCAGTGCCTAACTGCCCCAATAGCACTGTCGTACGGACCTTTACGAAGGGTCTCGATGTAGACTCTGATCTATACCGTGAAATCTCCATATATCCCAACCAGACAATGGATGACGCCCTGAATAGGGCCTGGGCGCTTATCAAGTGGGAGGAAGATGAGCCTTATCGGCAAGGACGCCGCAACAGTGGAAGGCCTAACACGCGTGACGAGAGTCGACGCAAGCAAAGGGACAGGCATCCTCCCAGGACACATCCCTATAATAAGCCACCGCAGGTTAACAACCTCGGCCCTTACACCCTGGAGTACATGCTGTCGATCGAACCAGCCGACCTCGTTCAGAACGTACTCCAGAGAATGCCGGAGAAAGTAAGATGGCCTCCGAAAATGAAAGCAGACCCAACCTCACGGGACGTGCAGAAATTATGCGAGTTCCACAACAACCATGGCCACACCACCGCGGACTGCCGGGCCCTGCGCCTCGAGGTGGTCGAGTTATTGAAGAAGGGATTCCTGTCCGAGTACCTATCGAATCGAGGAAAGAGAACTTGGGCTCGGGACAAACGGGCCGATGAATCAGGACCCTCGAAGGCGGATGCGCCCAAGCCCCCAGTTCCAATTCGAACTATCAATTGCATTACCGGGGGATCAGAAATTAGTGGAATCACGAGATCTGCCGCCAAGAGAGCCAGGCGACTAACTCGAGAGGAGGCCGTTGTCCCGCACAAAAATCCAGATCACCCTCCGATTGAGTTTACCAGCAAGGAGGTACCAGGATTGAGCCATCCTCATGATGACGCCCTAGTGATCTCTCTACTAATATCGAACTACCTCATAAAGAGGATCCTAGTTGATAATGGGAGCTCGGCAAACATTCTATTCTGGCATGGATTAAAAGAGATGAAGATTCCTGAAGAGAAGGTAGTTCGATCGCAAACCCCGCTGATCGGGTTCAATGGTGACGTCCAGATGACGGTGGGAACCGTGGTACTGCTAACATACTACGGAGAGGCACACCACGATGTGTCCTTCATGGTCATCGACGCCCCCAGCGCCTATAATGCCTTGCTCGGACGACCCTGCCTGCACCAATTGAGGGCCATGCCCTCGATGTTCCACCTGGTGGTTAAGTTTCCAACCGCCGGGGGAGTCTGTACGATTCGAGGCGAGCAGAACGCTGCCAAAGAGTGCTATTACGCGAGTTTCAAGGCAGTATGCACCCAGCAGCACTTTGCCAGGAGTGAACCGCTACCCCGGCGGGAGAGTCAGAAGAAGCCGAAGAGGTCGAACTCGATCCGACTAACCCTGAGAAAAAAACAAACATCGGTGTTGGGCTCGAGCCAGAAGTCCGGACACAATTGATCGAGTTCCTTAGTTCCCAGCGGGACACATTCACATGGTCTCATAAAGATATGGTGGGAATTGATCCAGAGGTGATGATGCACAAGTTACAGGTCGATCCCAACCATAGGCCTGTGCAACAGAGAAGAAGGAAATTCCTAGCCGAAAGGAATGATGCAATTAACGAAGAAATACAGAAACTGTTGGATATCGGATCAGTAAGAGAAGTAAAATACCCGACATGGCTCGCCAACGTCGTGGTGGTAAAAATGAAGAATGGGAAGAACAAGGTTTGCGTAGACTGCACGGACCTCAACAAAGCATGTCCTAAAGACCCATTCCCGCTCCCACACATTGATTGCATCGTTGATGCCACTGCCGGGCACGAACTACTAAGCTTCATGGATGCATTTTCGGGATACAACCAGATCTTGATGCACCCCGAAGACCAGGAAAAGACAGCCTTCTTGACAAGCAAGGGAATCTACTGCTACAAAGTCATGCCGTTCGGACTCAAGAACGCAGGATCAACATACCAAAGGCTTGTAAACAAGATGTTCGAACCACTCATAGGGAAAACAATGGAAGTGTACATAGATGATATGCTGGTAAAGTCAAAGGACGCCAAGGATCATGTACACCATCTATGGCAAGCCTTCGAGGTTCTCAACAAATACAGGATGAAGTTGAACCCAGCAAAGTGCACCTTCGGGGTGGCTTCCCAGGAAATTTCTGGGGCACGTGGTAACCAAGCGAGGAATCGAGGTAGATCCCTCGCAGATAAGAGCAGTGAGAGGGATCGCACATCCCCGGAGTCCGAAAGAAGTTCAGAAACTCACAGGCAGATTGGCGGCACTAAGCCGCTTCATCTCCAAATACTCCGACCGAACGCATGAATCCTTCCAAGTGCTTCGGAAAGGAAAGAAGTTCGAGTGTACGAATGAGTGTGAAAGGGCACTCGAACGATTGAAAGATTACTTAACCAGCCCGCCACTCCTGTCCAAACCTGAAAAGGCGGAGACCCTACTCCTCTACTTGTCCGTGTTCGAGCACGCACTCGGAGCAGTCCTAGTCTAGGAAGTAGCCGGGAAACAACACCCTTTGCACTACACTAGTAAACCACTACTCGATGCTGAGACGAGATACACAGCACTAGAAAAACTAGCACTCGCCTTGGTAACTGCATCGAGGAAACTACGGCCGTATTTCGAGTCTCACCCCATTTGAGTGGTGACGTCATATCCGCTGCGAACAGTATTTTCAAAATTGAGCCTATCAGGATGAATACTAAAGTGGGCAGTGGAGATTGGAGGATACGGCCTCAAATTTGAGCCACGCACGACGATCAAATCACAAGTGCTGGCAGATTTTATAGCTGAATTCAAAACCAAACTCCAGATTGATGCGGAGAAAGAGGTCGCGAACGTGGAAGTTGGAGAAACGACAAAGGAACCATAGGTTCTCCAGGTAGACGGATCAAGCAACATGCATGGCAATGGGGCTGGCATCCTACTGCGAAGTCCATGGGGAGAAACATTCGAGAGAGCCATCCGACTGAATTTCGAGGCAACTAACAACGAGGCAGAGTACGAAGCATTAGTTCGAGAAATGCAGCTCGCAAAAGAACTAGGGGCTCACCGACTACAAGTTCACGGGGACTCACAACTAGTGGTAATGCAGATGGAGGATCATTTCCAAGTCAAAGAACCACGACTGCAAAAATACCACGATTTGGCACGGGAAGCGAGAAGAAAGTTCGATGAATGCAAAATAAAACACATCGCACAAGAGGAGAATGCGGAGGCCGATGCACTGGTAAACCTGGCCTCTACGAAGCAGATCAGACAGAATCGACCAATCGTTATATCTTGGGCCGAAGAACCAGCCACCCCCAAAGCTGCGGAAGTTATGGACTTGACGTTTGGCGACTTGTGGATCGAGCCAATTTGAAAATACCTAACAGACAGCATCCTACCAGGAGATCGGACCGAAGCTGTACGTCTAACCAGGGCAGCGGCCAAGTATACGCTTTACAATGGGAACCTATACAGGAGGTCCATCGAAGGACCACTGCTCAAGTGCCTCGACCCTACTGCAGGACAAGCCATCCTCATGGAGTTTCACGAAGGAGATTGTGGAAGTCACCAAGGGGCTTGGCCGTTGGTGCACAAAGTGATATCGGCAGGGTTCTACTGGCCAACACTACGAAAGGATGCCAAGAACTACATACGTAGTTGTGAAGCATGTCAGAGGTTCGAGGTGACTAATCAAAGCCATGCAGAACCACTCCACGCCACGATCGCGGCCTGGCCCTTCATGGCTTTGGGGATGGACATAGTAGGAAAACTTCTGAAAGGAGTCGGACAGAAAGAATATATTTTGGTAGCCACCGACTACTTCACAAAGTGGGTCGAAGCTGAGGCTTTCGCCAACGTAAGAGAGCAGGAAGTGATCAAGTTTCTGTGGACTCACATTCTATGTAGATTCGGGGTGCCAAAAGAGATCAGGACAGACAACGGAACCCAGTTCACTGGACAGAAAGTGCAAGAGTTCTGTGACCAGCACAACATTAAGTTGGTGTTTTCTACACCAAGATACCCTGAGGCGAACGGACAGGCCGAGTCAACAAACAAGACGATCATGGCCACAATGAAGAAAAGGCTTGAAACTCATAAGACAAAGTGGGTAGAAGAGCTCCCAGGAGTCCTATGGGCATATCGAACTACCCCTAGAATTACGACTGGAAGTTTGCCATTCGCGCTAGCCTACGGCGAAGAAGCAGTTATCCCAGTGAAAGTTTGAGGTGGCAGTCTGCGGGTAGAAACCTGCTAGGAAGCAGAGAACAGCGAGAAACTGTTAAAAAACTTGGAGCTGATCGACGAGCAAAGGGACCACGCGCTGCTAAGCATGGCCCAAAGAAGGATGCAGGTCGAAAGGTTCTTCAATAAGAAAGTCCGTATGCGCACTTTCAAGGAGGGAGATTGGGTGCTCAAAAGAGTCTTTCAGAATACTAAGGATAAGATCCAAGGGAAACTCGCACCAACGTGGGAGGGACCCTACAAGGTCACCAGAGTGGTAGGTCGAGGTGCCTACCACCTAGAAGATCACGACGGAAGGGAGATCGGAAATAGCTGGAACATCAAACATCTAAAGAAGTACTACTTCTAAAAGAAAACGAGATCGATGAACTCGATCTCCCAGATACGCTCTTCTAAAACCCTATTCTTCTTGTAATTTCAATACCTGTTAACCTTTCGAGCATTCACTAACTTGAGCATCAGAGGGGCGATGCTTTGGAATCGCCCTACCCCTCACGAATTTATTGGCAGGAATACGTGACCCACTATAGAGGTCCTCGACAACGAAGAACGGCCTGGATCCACCTCAGATAACGTTTTCTAATTTGTCCTATTTATTTTATTTTCAATTTCTTTCCTAAAACAATTACTGACTTAAGCATCGGAGGGGCGACGCTATCCCTCATCGCTACTGTTTTGCATAATGATTACGTCAAATGAATCATACAAATATACGAGAAACAGAAATGGCACCATTCATGGAAGTATTCAGAAAAGAAAATAAACAGAGCAAAAATAAAGTTGTTTCTTGCATAAATGAAAACAGTTGCATTTTTGAGTAAAGCAGTATAAGATGACTTGACAGCGGAAGGGGGATCCAAGGTCGGACCAGGACCGTCGGTCAGAGTTGGTCCCGAGGTAGGCTCGTCCTGCTTCTGCCCACCATCGAGCATCTTCTGATCCTGCTCCGCATGCTGCTGCTCGGACTCCTCTCGCTCCTTCTCACGCTCCTGTTCCTGGTCTTCGCCATCCTTCTCAGTTTCAGGCTCATCAAGGACACTCAGGTCAAGGTCCGGGAACCTCGCAGCTATCCTCTCCCGGACCTCGCTCTCCACCTGCTCGGCAAGAGTCTACTAAGAGGTTAGACAGATCAAAAATAAACGAAACGACTGAACACGAGGGAAACTAGGACCCGACAGTACCTCGTATGTCTCGGCAAAGTGTAGAGAGGTGATAAGCGCCCCGAAATCCAAACCCTCGCCTGTCTGCAACAAGGTGATCTTCTCCTCGTACTTCTGTACCTCGGCTATAATGCTTTCGTGCTGAGTTTTGAGCTGAGAGTCAAGAGAGAAGAGCTGATCGTTCCAAATCTTCAGATCCGCAAGCAACTTGGCGGAGTCCGCTTGCGCCTCCCCGAGCTTCCTCCTCAGATCGTTGAGCTCTGCCTGAGTTGCCTCGACCTCCTTCTGAGCAGCGCCGAGCCTCGCCTCCGCCGCGGCAGCCCGCTCCTCCGCCGCATCCACCTTCTCGTTCAGAGAATCTACGTACTTCTTCGAAGAGTCTGAGTCTTTGCAAAGTTGGTAGATCTCTTCGGCACACTTCTCGCCAAAGACATTGAGCTAATGGTGGATGGAGTCGAGCTCCATCTGGGCTTGAGAGCGGCAGAGAAGGTAAGAAATTGTAAGAAAGATTAAGAGAAAGCTCAAAACCTTACTTGTAGTTGGCGGAGCTGATAGCGCGGGCGGTCCCCACCTGATCCGCCGACGACGGGCTCAGCAGGAACTGGCGCGCACGGACCAAGAAAGAGTCCACGACCGGATCTGGAGGCATCGTGGTGGCCACCACGGCCCTGTTAACATCCTCCTGGCGCGTCTCGCGCTCTACGGAGTGATGGCGCCTGCGACGAGAGGGTTGTTCGGGTTCCCTCTCCTTGCGCTTCCCCCTATCCTCGACCCGCTGTGAGGTCTCCTGATGAGTCTGGGGGTGGGAGGGCTCGGTCAGCACCCCCTCCGGTGGCCTGAAAGGAGGCAGAGGAGGCCGAAGGGGCGTCGAGCACCTGGGTTCCAAATTCTGACGCTTTGGCGGGTTAGAGGCATAGCGACGAGCCTCCTCTTCATCTTGCGCCCGCTTATTCTCACAGAGAACTTTCGCGACCCTCTCAGCGGACACTGGAGGACGGCGAGAGCTGGTCATTTCTTCAGATAAAGGGGTGGCTCGGCGTTCGCTGTCGAAGATAGCCTCGGCGGTGACTGACCTACCGTTCATAACGATCAGCCAATGACGATCGCTCTCTGACACATCGTAGGCCCTGTCAATTCGAGCCTGCTCCTCTTCTGAAAGGTCTGTCCGGGGGGATCTATAAAATAAAAAGTGAGTTAGACCCAGCACAACGCGAAGTACATGAATTGTCACAAGAGCATCGACCCACTGATCGGATTTTCCCCCTAGCGGAGGAATTCGGGGGCTTTCTCATCCAACTTCAAATAGAAGAATGTCGTCCACCACCCCGGGGAGTTGGTCGGAGCTTTCTTGGTTAACATCGACTTCTCGCGAGACCAACGCGTGAAGTAGTAATAATGTTTGTCGGGGGTTTGATTTATTCGGTACATGTGGTGCCACTCACGGACGGTCGGAAGCCCCAGCTTCAGATCGAGCCAAACAAGCAAAACCCCGACGAGGTGGTAGGACCCCAGCACTTCGCTGAAGAAGGGGTGCACAGCATGACCAACCCCGTTCTCCATGGCCGTTGTATAGAAGGCTGCAAACTGTGGCGGCGGGTCGAAACACTTATTGGACGGATGGGGCAGTAAATACTCCACCCCTTGCACGGGATGGATATGGAGAGGGCTTTCATCATCTCCCGGGTCACCGTGGACGTGGCCTGATATGTGTGTAAAATGACCTATTTTTCGATGTGTGAGCGTGCATGTTTTGTAGGGTTTGAGTCTACGATGGGCAATATTAATTGCCATTAATTAAACACTTGCCAAGGATCGTTCTTAGGATACCAGGAATAAATTACAATTAAATGAACCATGCGAAAGCCTATGCATGCTCCTACAAATTAAATTGCGTAGGATGGATTAGAGATTATACCTTGTTTCACCGTTTGATCCACAGGACAGATCGGAGAATGATAACGGTGAAACCCTATTTAGATCTGAAGCGGAATATGGAACCTTCGAATCTCTTTCTTGTTCCTACAGATCTGATCTTCTGATCTGTGTCCCTTGCTCCTTGGAAATCTGGTGAGGATTATTCTACCAAGTTAAATCCGAGCTGGAGAAGTCGATCAATCTTCTCCCCTTCGGATCCAGCGCCGCCGCCTCTCTCTCTGTCAGTGTGGAAACCCTAGTTTTCAACTGACGGCTACTGAAATGCGTACACACACACAGTTGTGTTGATCCAATAGAGAGGGGGTATTTATAGTGTTAGGGTTTATGTAAACCCTAACCCTAATGGGCTGAGAGCAGTTAATGGGCCAGACCAGGGATCAGATGCAAATAATAAAGTGGGCCCTCTTTTATTAATTAATTCTCTCATGTCCAACCCAGAACATTAATTAATTAATAAAGTATTGTTTTAACCTTCACCACGGTAACAATACTGACTCGCCCCTTTATTACCACGTTATTAGGAACGGGTTGCACCAAACTAACTTGATCCACATATTTAAGGTTTCAGACATTCATTAATTAATTTGGCTTATGACAATCAGCCACAATTAATTAATTTCTTATTTCCTGAATAACACCACTCACCTTTTATCACTTATGCCTGAATTAAATAATTCAACCTGCAGGGTTTAGCATAATGAACATTTGCGAGCTCATCAGGGAATGTCACCATCCTGAACGGATATGTTACCATACATCCAGACTAAGCAGACCCCACACAAATTGCCAACACCCAAAATACGGGTATAAGGGTACATGTAAGACCCGCCACCATGGTAAATCAAAGTGCGGTCAATCTGTGTGTGCCCCTTATCCTTCAGTACGATTTAAGATCACAGAAAGTATGTTAGGGATCTGGCTCGTTCATATGTCAATGAGAACGGCGCATCCCACTGTTGATCCCATCAATACATAAATATGTACCGACACACCAAGTAGCCAGGATAAGCCCACTTATACACCGATGTGCCGCAGCTTAAACCGACAGCCTATCCAGGGACCGTCTCAGCTGTGATACTCTTTATATCTCGCTAGGTCAAACGAGCCATATGATCCTGCTGTGGTCACACCACATGGCCATCCCTATCGGCGAGATAATAGGATATTATAGTTCGTCGTATGATTGTTCTATCAGACAGCGAGCATTGTTGCGGATACATACATGAATACCAGTGTACGAAACACTTAATCATATATGCTTTCAGTATACAATCCCAACAATCTCCCACTTATACTTAAAGCATAATACCATTGCTTTTAACAAAGTATTAAGTGTGTCTATTCATGTCAATCACTCCCACTGTACACTCATCACCTCTTGTTACGATTTCTCGTATGATGTGATACAACACATCCTATGTGTCTCACCGCCTTTTGAGTCTTGGGTTCTCTTGAGTTTGTCTCTGCACCAATACATCACAATTACTTGTGATTCTACTAGGCAAACTCAGAACGCACACCTCTGGAGGATGGTGTCGGAGTTATACTACTTCTTGCGAAGTCCATGAAGCTGACTAGGGTTCAGCCTTCATACTGGAATCCACAACACACTCTTGTGTTAGATTCCTATAACTCCTCCGCCAAGGCCCAACACATAGTTAGAGGTCGATTCGCTTTCCTTATGATCCTCCTGGATATCCGATGCCTTTCAACTCACATAGCACATCTGTAACCGACGTGCCTGTTCAGAGTTGAACCGATATCTGTCTAACATGCTTGCAGCATTACAGATATCTGAATTCGTTCATTTGCAATATAAAAAGACAACGATCTTTCTTGCTATGAACGATTCACCACAGAATCAATTTAAGCGACTTGAGATACTTGAACATTCTTTTCTTGTCAACACAAGACTTTAATTCAAAAGATGTTCCATAATCTCATGAGTCCTACTTCTGAAACTGTTCGGATAACCATCCTTTATGCCTGACAATATTTCCACACCGTTTCCGTATGTGTAAACACTATCTGCATAATGTGCAAGGCAAACCACGCTTTCGCTGACACATACTCTGACACATGTAACTCTCATTCTCGATAGCCAATATCGAAATGTCTGTTACATGATCTTGAAGCACGATTAAGTTCATACTTGAACTACTTTGGCATCGAGACATGATGCTGCACATAACTTATCTGGTTGTTGCACACAGATATCGTCACCTTTTATCAAGGTATCCGTTTATAAGATACGGACGACTGCCTTCCAGATACTTACATATGTGCTGTTATGGTTAAAAGAATTCGAATGGGTTTAACGTTGCAACCAGTGAGAAGGTCTTGTTGTGAAACATACCTTTGCTCACTAACCCAGGCTTTTGAACACTCTGGGTTACCATTCGATCATTTTACATGTACATCAATCAGTTGCCTATAGCTGTTAAGCTATTGCGCAATCACTGATCCTGATATACCACCATAACCTTAACTGATTCATTTCTGAATCTATGACTTTACGTCATTTTAAACTGCATCATTTGTCTTAACTGGCTCGTTACACTTTTAAGGGATAAGTACAATGTTCGTTAAGCAGGGACCGAGTCGAGAGACTGCTCCCACGAACCAGTACTTTTAAGCCTGTTAAGGCAACCTCCCACTGCAACGACGCTCCTTTTATGTTGTCAGTTAATGGTGCATTAACTTGTGGTTTACCACCTTACACAGGTGACCGTGCAATTGACACCATACCTACCAAGGTATGCACAATTCGCCACGGGGTATTTCCTGATGGATTTGGATTGTCTTCTCTTAAAATATTAGAAAACAATCTTACATTTGGATTCTTGGTTCTTATCCTATACAACTTGCTTGTAATTAGGATACATAAAACCACAATCTTTTTCGTTTACTTGGAATAGCCCACAAACAGTATTGTCTTAAACCTATCTTCTATCCAATCAGTCTCTTATATCAGCTCAGTAGCCGAACTACCCATCATTACCCTTTGACTGAGTCAAGGTCTGTTAGGGTACTTAGAACTGATTTAGAAGATACCAGTTTAAACGATACACAACTGTTTTGGCGCTTTTCCTAAAACGAAAGATTTAGGCAATAGCTGGTATAACTTGTTAACATTTAAAGAGCTTTATTTCGTTCTACCTACACCATCTCAATCGAGAGATATCAGGTGTAGTCAACTGAGATGTAATCTCTTGCTCTGCCAGATACTGTAAGACACATCATTTAAGATACTTCATTATGAACAAATCATAATGTTTTTACGGCCTTGTTTAACTTATTCTCTACCTTAGTCTTGAACGCTCTTGATTAAAGCAAGAGACTAAGACTTGTAGTGAACTAGATAAACATATCCAAATCTTAAATGACTACAGCATCAATGCCTGTGAAGGCAACTGCGGAAGTAGACTCAAACCACTAACCAGAGCAAAACACGAAATAACTTATAGAGATACAATAGCCTAATAAAGGCCTGATTACCATCAGTGTGCTTCTAAGTAGTTACCATAAGTATCATTCTTAGGAATACTTGGATAGAATCCATAATTCCATGAACTACTTAAGACTACTTAGACTGATGTAACCGATCTCTATACAGATTCTTTAAATTATACCTTAGAACACTGATAGTTTATGCAATCAAGTAATGAAGAGATAATCATCCATAAATAGAAACACTGTCATTCATTCATGATAGAAAAGATTCTATCAAAATGACTAAGAATCCAAAACATGGATGAAAAACTGTTTATCAAAACAAAACAAATGTATCTCTTCCAAACACTTGAATTAAAACCGATGTTTGTCAGCATAAACTAGAGGCAAAAAACTCCAACAGCTTGAGAATGAACTCGAGCATCTTCCTTGGAGTTGGCAATCCGTCATCTTCAAGCATTATCACCAGCTTGATTCTCTGCACAAACGCAGTCACAACATGATTAGTACTCTCAGTTAACCACTACTCACGAGGAGTAGACCAAAACTGATACTAAACACGTAAACGATGACGTACCACGTCCGTTAGGACTCGGACAATTTGCCCTCCAGTGTCCTGTCTTGCCACAGCGGAAACACTTGTCCCTTGGTTTAACTTTCTTAGTCTTTTTCTTTGGAGCAAGAACTCCATTGTTCCCTCCAACAGCTTTCTTGTTTCTCCTACCCGTTCTTTTGGTTCTTGCTCGATTAGGAGCAGCAGAACGGTTACCGGAAGAAACTAAAACTGCTTTCTCGGGTTCCATCAGGGACTGTGCTGCCATCAAGTCACTGAGTAACTCATTGAGAGTATACTCCTTCTTGTTCATGACAGCATTCAACCTGAAGTTCTCAAAAGACTTAGGAAGAGAGTTTAGTATGATATCGACCTGCGCTTCCGCGTCGATACCACCACCATGCAACGTCAGTTCATCCATGAGGTGAGTCATGGCAACCACGTGCTCTCTCACTGAACTGCCCTCTGCCATTTTCTTACTCACAATCTCCTTCATGAGATTGAATCTGACAGTTCTGTCCGTCTCCCCATAAGTCGCTGTTAGATTATCCATAATCTCACAGGCCTTATCATAATGCTGATGCTGCAGCTGCAGTACCTTACTCATAGTGGTCATCATGTAGCATTTCACTACATTGTTCGACTTGACCCACTTATCGTAAGACTGCCGCTGCTCGGCAGTAGCATCAGCAGCTGGGACAGGTGGACAAGGATCAGTAAGGACAAACTTGTGTTCCTCCGCAACCAGGATATAATCCAAATTGCGTTTCCATTCAAGGAAATTTGGACCAGTTAAAGGATTTTGAGCAAGGATATTAATGACGTTGTTCATAGACATATCTGAAAACAATTAAGCGAATTAAAGTAAACACATACTACGAACAATTGAAACAAATAATGCATAGAACCTTTAGATAAAACAATGCACTTTGTTTCCTCCAATTGCCCAAGCTAATTTACTGCAAGCCACTGAAGTGGACGTTTACAGCAAACCGCTCAACCAGACCAGAATGGTCCTTTAATTTCTTAACATGCCAAGGTATCTTAAGCAAAAGAAATTAATATTGGAGATCTTTAGACCATGTTGCCCATCCGGAACAGGGAGATCATGCATGAGTTGTGCTCCAGGCAACATCTAAGCCAATGTTAACCACAATTGCTAACTCAAGGAAGTTCAAGGCAGTTAGTGTAGTGCTAAACCCTGCACCGCGTGCCCCCCTGCATCCTTGAGTTATCCCATTTAGTTTAAAACTTGGATTAGTGAAAGTTGTCTCAATGCAAGCTACTGAAGTAGACGTTTGCTTAGAGGCCTTCACTTCTCCTTTTCAAACTAAACGTTTTATTTAGAAACCTCATCGCACTGGACTGGGTAAAGGGGCTCTTACGCAAGCCGCTGGAGCGGACGTTTACGCTTCGAGACGCTTTACCTCCTATGCTGAGGCCGTATTGTGGAGGTCTAATGATATTGGTTAGAAAAGAACCAAAATCCAGCTTAGTATTTTTAGTTCTAAAGGTTTCATGCGCACACATTATTTTATGTTCCCATAAATTATGTCACCCAAAATTCCATCATAAATTAATATGATTCTTGGAATTTATAGACATAATTTAAAACATAAAATAAATCACATAAAACATGCTCAATAATTTAAGAAATTATAACATGCTTATGAAAGTAAATAATTAAAGCAAGTAAGCATGCTTTCCTATTATTTACTAGTGCGCACATAATAAATCACATCATAACGAGAAATAATTAAATAAACAAATAAAATTTCTCGTGGCCCCTCAGATGCGATTACAACTGAAATAAAATTAAACCTATCTATTACAAGGCTTTTATTTCAATACAGATCTTCAAACTGGGCTCCCACTCTTTTATTTGAAATCTGCAATTCCTTTTGACAGCATTTGGGCTTTGAATTAGTGAACCAGGGTTATTTGGCCCATCAAAATAATTAAATTTTGATCTTGGGCCAACCCACATCACATTGGGCTAGGGATTAGGGTTTCAGGCCCATGACATGTACCAAACCCTAATTTCAGCATACCGGGCCGCCTCCGGGCCGCCAGGCCCGCGCCCAGCCCGGATCTGCAAACCCTAGCTGCTGCTAGGGTTGCAGCCGCCATGCTCCAGCCCAACCCGCCGCAGCCAGAGCCGGCCGCCGCCTGCGGCCGGTCCACCGGTCGTCGCCCCTGCCGCACGCAGCCGTGGAGTTCCAAAAACCCAGCCAGCCGCGTCGCCGGATGCAGGCACCGCGAGAGACAGCAGCAGCCGCGTCCTCGCCGTGCGCAAGCAGCACGCGGTTCTGCAGCCGCCAGCGACCGCCGCCCGCAGCACCACCGGATTCGCCTCCCACTCCTCTGGTGCGCGCAGCCACCACCACGCCATCGTCGACGTCGCGCACAGCAGGCAGGCGACGGGGAAGAGTCGAGCACGGCTCCAAACGCGAGAGAAAACCCTCGCCGCCGCCTCTACTATGCTCGCCGGAAAAACGCGAGTCTGCAGCCACAGAAAACGCCGGGCGCGGCCCAGCCGCAGGCTCGATGCCTGCCGCCGCCGCCCGCGCTCGCTGCAGAGGCCTGCAGCGCCACCGCCGTCGCTCTCTCCCTCTGCCATCGCCGCAGGAGCTGCGCCACCGCCGCAGGTCCTCGCCGCCGGCGGCTGCGTGGAAGTGGCTGAAACCCTAGGCTGCCATCCTCCATAATCTGTTCTTCGTCTTCCTTCTCATCTCTTGTTTCCGGATCTTGATTTTTCTTGTT
>JAPKLW010003136.1:0-18927 GCA_026898455.1 Plectranthus barbatus | reverse complement strand
CTACCTAAACCATTGATTGAATTACACGATTGGAGAAGTTAGCAATTTGTTTAATAATTGATTGTTTGCATTTAAAGCTTAGTTTACGATTCATTGCTTAGATAGATGAAAATCAACGACTTTTGAGTAACCTAGCTAATGGTACCCTTAAATTGAGTAGATGATATCCACTTGAGTGAATTAGAAAAGAGACCGGATTGATAAATTTAACGTGTTAATTGTGTGTGCTTCACGCGGCTATCACGGCCCCAAGGACGCGATGAGTCCTCCAATCAGAAGGGAGGACGTACTCGCCGGCGACCTCAAGTTTTAGAATAGCCGCCACGACCGAACTCCCGCCTGAATCGGACGCTTGTCCACCGGCCAAAGTTCGATCCAAACTCTGGAACGTCTCCGACAGGACCTGGTGATCGCGAGGATCCGAACCGGAGCTATCGCTTGAAAGAACAGCAATCCCACTCGGTCCCGACAACTCCTGGCCCTGGAACAATAAACTCCAGTCTGGGCCCGTGAAATCGGACGGGTTGAAAGCATGGGAAGGTTACGGAGTAAACGGCGGCGTAAGACCACGCCCCTCCTCAGGGGACTTCTTCCGATTTTGAGAGTCGGAAGAACTCATTTCAAACAGAAACCAAGAAACAGGGCAAATCTTGAATAAAAGTTAACCTAGAAAAAAAAGGAAAAGGGGAGACAAGAGCCCCGGTCAGCCCTACTCCCCACCGGTAAACCGAAACCCTAGACGGAGAAACCCCTCGTGGGTTCGAGAATGTGACACAAAGCGAAGAGCAAAGAGGAGGGAAGCACGTTACCTAAAAGAAGAAAGAAGACCCCGTGAGCAGATTGCAGACCTTGCGAGCGTTTATTGCCGGAAATTCGAGAACGAACTGGTCGACAGAAATCGCTTGAGAGAGAGAGAGAAATCGACTGCGTTGGGAAAAGTGAGGAAGCGCGCGTCCCAAACGACGGTTATAATTCAGCGCCTTCTCAACTTCTCAAAACCGCCCATGGTTTTCGCAAAAATTACGCAACTGCCATGGATTTTTGCCGCCTAAAATTCAAACCCAACTACAAGAAAGCAGTTCGCTAAAAGTAGTTCGACAAAAATAGACTTGCATAAGTCAATGAAGCACGGGTAATCGGAATCCTAAAGCCGATCACTAGGGGCTACGCGCTCGGATACGAATTAGGTATCAAATGATAAGACACCTAATTGCGAACCCACAGAGCTCGATGGGGCTCACCGAATGACCACAAATAAAAACGAGGCAGAACCCGAACTACCCAAACTAACACCGCAAATTCGGGCCCGCAGTGATGGCACCCGCAGCAGCTTCCCGGGGCTGCGCGGGTGAGGACCCCCACAGAGGAACTAGTCCTCGAAGCCGGGAGGTGTTCATTAACACCCGAATAAAGTCGGACCACCCCCGAGGTAGTCCGAAGGGCCAAAATCTGGGAAACATTTCGCAATAACGTAGGCTCGATCATCATTTTTTGACTTGACAGGTCATAGCAGACATGACCAGCCAAGCCAAGGGGGCTATTGTTGGGAGCTAGAACCGGATCCGGCCCAACAGGGATTTAGACCAAAGTCCAATGAAGGGTCAACAATACAAGCAGTCCAACAAGGTCGCAAGGGCCCAGTTTGCCGGATCCAAACCTGCCGAGCAAGCAGCTCGATCAAGGTCAAGAGCAGTTCGATCAAGGTCGAGAGCAGTTCAATAACCAAGAGGAGGATTCGATGTAAGAGCTGCGAACCAGTTAAGCAATTACTCAACGGTCAAGAAGAGATAACGGGCGCAGAACGTCTAGCCCGCGAGGTTTCCGGAACTACTCAACTACCATGTGAGCAAACTGCCCCGAGATTTGTGGGAACGACTCCTAACAGTCGGGAGAAGGATGTGGAAATCCTAGAGCCAGCCACTCCCTATAAATACTTCTTCTAACGTCGAGAACTGGGACGACAACGAGAATAGAGAGAAAAACCTAGACCCTTGTTTACTAGAAATCGGGCTAGGAAATTCCAAAGCTCATACGCCTTCATAGTTCCAGACCAGTTCAATTTATTTGTATTTTCTACTAGTAACTTGTTTGTTACCATCATATACTTTTATTATGTCGTTTCCTGTTTTTTTCCGCTCATAGTTCCCGGGGCTCCGTATTCTGAATAAATTCACCTTCAATTCAGCTCGCGGTGGTTTATCCGTGTAAGGGTTGAATCAGTTTTGTAAAATTATGAGAAAATCCGTGATTAGTGTAGATTTGATAAAATTGTAATAGAATAGTTTCTCTAATTTTATTTCAAATCTGTAATTTGGACAGGTCGAGACGAAGAACGAAGACGGAGCCGATGGAGAGCAGCGCACGGCGGCGCTGCAGGGCCACACGCGTGCGGCCGAAGGCACTCGGCGGCACGGGCGACGGCGCGCAGATGCGCACGTCGCGGGCAGCCGGCAACAGGCGGAGGGGTTAGCCACGCAGGGGGCGCTGGGCACACGAGGCGTGCGCGGCGCTGTGCACGCATGGTGGCGGCGGCCAGGCGGTTGTGGTCATCATCGGCTGCTACTGTCCCGTCGCGGTGGTTCGTGTTTTGGTGGCTGGTGCAATCCTATGTAAACCCTAGGGTTTGCATTAGGGTTAGGGCCAATCATCAGATCACAAAACCCTAAAGCCCAAAAAGATATGTTTGAAGATTTGGAGGCCCTAGAAGATTTGAAAAGATTTAAATTTATCTAATTAAATTCAAATTCAAATTGTTATAGATAGGATTTTAATTTTCTTGTTTTATGGGGCCACGAGGAATTTTTGTTTGCCTTAATTGTCCTTGTATGATATGTGATTTATTATGTGTGCAATTAAGCATGTGTAGATAATAGGAAAAGCATGATTTACTGCTTTTATTATTTACAATTTTCCAAGCATGCTTATGTGATTAATTTCTTGTAGGATTATATTTTGGGAGTTTTTGGGCTTGTTTAATTACATGCAAAATTTTTGAAAATATAAAGACAAAGAAATTATATGTGCGCATATAAGGAACCTTTTAAAGAAAAATACTAAGCAGATTTTTTAATTAAAATCAATAGACCTCCAAAAAACGGTCCTAGGCAGTGTATCTCTCCCTCTAGTAAACGTCTACGAGTGTAGCTTGCTAGTTCTTGGAGGTGCATGGGCACAGTTGTTGGGATTTTTAGACAAATAATTTAAATCATGTGAATAGTGGGAGGGTTTTGCGTAAACGTCTACAAGTGTAGCTTGCGTAGATCTCTTTCATAAGTATTCTAGGATTGATTTAAATTGTAGATAACAAAAGCTTTAAGGGCTATGCGGTATGGATACGCGCCATGCTAAACTGTCTCTTTTGGCCAGAGTTAAATTTGTGGTTAATGGCTTAGAAGCATCATAGAATATAATCCAAGAATTGCATCCCTGTTCTTGAGAGATGGCTTGGTCTAAGGTTTTCACTAATTATTAATTTCTAGTGTCAAAAGGTTCCTAACATGGTAGTGAAATTAAATGAATTGGGGCTTAAAACCGGCAGTTCTGGTTGAGGGTGACATCGTAAACGTCTACGAGTGTAGCTTGCGGTGGGAACTCTTGGGCAATTAGTGGAAAATATTTGTATTTGATTTATTAAAAGGTTTTCAATGCATTTGTTTTTGAAGTTCTACATGTATGTTCTTATTTAAGATTCTTTAATGTTTCAGATATGTCTATGTCTAATGTCATCAATATTCTCGCACAAAATTCTCTAACTGGTCCAAACTTCCTGGAATGGAAATGCGATCTTGAATACATCCTGATTGGAGAAGAACATATGTTCGTTCTGCAAATACTTCGTCCCGAAGTGCCAACTGCTGAATCCACTCAAATGGATATAGACTTTTATAACAAGTGGGAAAAATCGAACAATGTAGTCAAGTGCTACATGATGACCACTATGTCGAAAGTCTTACAACAGCAGCATCAGCACCATAGGGACGCCTATGACATCATGGCAAGTCTAGAGGTGACCTATGGGGAAACTGGTAGAGCCGTCAGGTTCAATCTCATGATGAAAATCGTGAGTAAGAAAATGACTGATAGCACCTCAGTGAGAGAGCACGTAGTTACCATGACTCACCTCATGGATGAGCTAACTGTGCATGGTGGAGGTATTGACGCTGAGGCTAAGGTCGATATTATACTAAACTCTCTACCCAAGTCCTTTAAGAGTTTTCGGCTAAATGTTGTCATGAACAAGAAAGAGTATACTCTTAAATTATAGATAACAAAAGCTTTAAGGGCTATGCGGTATGGTTACGCGCCATGCTAAACTGTCTCTTTCGGCCAGAGTTAAATTTGTGGTTAATGGCTTAGAAGCATCTTAGAATATAATCCAAGAATTGCATCCCTGTTCTTGAGAGATGGCTTGGTCTAAGGTTTTCTCTAATTATTAATTTCTAGTGTCAAAAGGTTCCTAACATGGTAGTGAAATTAAATGAATTGGAGCTTAAAACCCGCAGTTCTGGTTGAGGGTGACATCGTAAACGTCTACGAGTGTAGCTTGCGGTGGGAACTCTTGGGCAATTAGTGGAAAATATTAGTATTTGATTTATTAAAAGGTTTTCAATGCATTTGTTTTCGAAGTTCTACATGTATGTTCTTATTTAAGATTCTTTATTGTTTCAGATATGTCTAGGTCTAATGTTATCAATATTCTCGCACAAAATTCTCTAACTGGTCCAAACTTCCTGGAATGGAAATGCGATCTCGAATACATCCTGATTGGAGAAGAACATATGTTCGTTCTGCAAATACTTCGTCCCGAAGTGCCAACTGCTGAATCCACTCAAATGGATATAGACTTTTATAACAAGTGGGAAAAATCGAACAATGTAGTCAAGTGCTACATGAAGACCACTATGTCAAAAGTCTTACAACAGCAGCATCAGCATCATAGGGACGCCTATGACATCATGGAAAGTCTGGAGGCGACCTATAGGGAAACTGGTAGAGCCGTCAGGTTCAATCTCATGAGGGAAATCGTGAGTAAGAAAATGACTGATGGCACCTCAGTGAGAGAGCACGTAGTTACCATGACTCACCTCATGGATGAGCTAACTGTGCATGGTGGAGGTATTGACGCTAAGGCTAAGGTCGATATCATACTAAACTCTCTACCCAAGTCCTTTGAGAGTTTTTGGCTGAATGTTGTCATGAACAAGAAAGAGTATACTCTTAAATTATAGATAACAAAAGCTTTAAGGGCTATGCGGTATGGTTACGCGCCATGCTAAACTGTCTCTTTCGGCCAGAGTTAAATTTGTGGTTAATGGCTTAGAAGCATCTTAGAATATAATCCAAGAATTGCATCCCTGTTTTTGAGAGATGGCTTGGTCTAAGGTTTTTCACTAATTATTAATTTCTAGTGTCAAAAGGTTCCTAACATGGTAGTGAAATTAAATGAATTGGGGCTTAAAACCCGCAGTTCTGGTTGAGGGTGACATCGTAAATGTCTACGAGTGTAGCTTGCGGTGGGAACTCTTGGGCAATTAGAAGAAAATATTTGTATTTGATTTATTAATAGGTTTTCAATGCATTTGTTTTCGAAGTTCTACATGTATGTTCTTATTTAAGATTCTTTATTGTTTTAGATATGTGTATGTCTAATGTCATCAATATTCTCGCACAAAATTCTCTAACTGGTCCAAACTTCCTGGAATGGAAACGCGATCTCGAATACATCCTCATTGGAGAAGAACATATGTTCGTTCTTCGTCCCGAAGTGCCAACTGCTGAATCCACTCAAATGGATATAGACTTTTATAACAAGTGGGAAAAATCGAACAATGTAGTCAAGTTTTACATGATGACCACTATGTCGAAAGTCTTACAGCAGGAGCATCAGCACCATAGGGACGCCTATGACATCATGGCAAGTCTGGAGGCGACCTATGGGGAAACTAGTAGAGCCGTCAGGTTCAATCTCATGAGGGAAATCGTGAGTAAGAAAATGTCTGATGGCACCTCAGTGAGAGAGCACGTAGTTACCATGACTCACCTCATGGATGAGCTAACTGTGCATGGTGAAGGTATTGACGTTGAGGCTAAGGTCGACATCATACTAAACTCTCTACCCAAGTCCTTTGAGAGTTTTAGGCTGAATGATGTCATGAACAAGAAAGAGTATACTCTTAACGAGCTGCTCAATGACTTGATAGCAACAGAATCACTCATGAACCATCAGAAGGTTGCATTGGCCACTTCTGGTAATCTCTCTGCTGTACCGAAAGGTATGAAGCGGAAGATGGGCATTAAGAAGTGGACTAAGAAGGAACCCATGAAGGATGGTGGGGCTGGGAAAAAGCCTAAAGTGGCGACTGATAGGAACAGGTGCTTCAGGTGTGGTAAGAAACGATAATGGAGGAAAGATTGTCAAGCAAACAAAGCTAGACAAGGTATGACATTTGCATGTATAACTGTAAGCATGATTAGAGTCCGTTGTTGCTCTTCTAGAGCTGTAAGCGCTGACTTGTTGATCATGTTGTTGTACTTTGCAGGGGACCGTGCCGACAAGGTTGGTGAGTGATGGCAATAAGATACCAAACTGGATGATGGCAACGTTTTATGACGGAGCTTCATAGAGTTTTCTTTTCTTTTGATAAACTAAGTATGTTTAAGAGTTTTTTTTGTGGGCCGTGATTTATCGGCAGGACAAAATTTATCAACTTTTCATGGATATTTGTTATTTATGATTTCAGTCATTGGTGATAACAATGTTATCCATTATACGCTGATATCCTTAAATATTGCATGTAATTCATCCGTAATTGATAATCCTAGAAAGAGAAAACTTACTTCTTCTGATGAGGATCTTACATATCTCTGGCACTTGAGACCGGGTCACATCAGCTTGAAGCGGATTCAGCGACTTGCAGATGACGGTAAATTAGACTTAGTCCGAGCTGTACCTTATCAAGTCTGCGATTCCCGCATTGAGGGCAGGATGTCAACTAGGCCTTTTGAGGCTAGTCAGTCTCGAGCAGAGGAAGTGTTGGAATTGATCCATTCTGACTTATGTGGACCGATGTCCACACAGGCTCGTGGAGGGTACGAGTACTTCATCACTTTCATTGACGATTACTCAAGGTACGGATACGTTTACCTGCTTCGCTACAAGTCTGAATGCTTTGAAAAATTCAGAGAGTTCAAGGCTGAGGTAGAAAAGAAGGTCGAGAAAACTACCAAGTCACTGCGATCTGACCGCGGTGGCGAATACCTCGGTAACGAGTTCCTGCAGTATTTGTCAAACAACGTGATTACATCCCAATGAACTGCACCGGGTACTCCCTAGCAAAACGGTGTAGCTTAAAGAAGAAATAGGACTCTTCTAGAGATGGTAAGATCAATGATGAGTTATGCAAACTTACCAATTTCGTTTTGGGGATAAACATTGGAAACAACTGCTTACGTGTTAAATGTGGTGCCTTCTAAATTAGTTCCTAAGACGCCTTCTGAGTTCTTCCTTGGTCGCAAACCGACTTTGTGCAAGTTTAGAGTATGGGGCTGTCCGGCACACGTACTGTCGAAGGAACCTGATATGTTAGAAAGTAGGTCAAAGGTAATGATGTTTATAGGGTATCCCAGGCAAATGAAAGGTGATTACTTTTACTGTCCTGAGAGTCAGAGAGTCATTGTTAGCACCAACGCTAGATTCTTGGAGGACGAGTATGTGAGTAATCACAAGTCAAGGAGTGATATCGTTCTTCAAGAGATTGAAAATGAGAATGCGATTCCAAGGGAAGGGGAATGTGCGAATGTGAGTGCACCTGTGAGAGGTTCAGCACCACAGACACGTTCTTCAGTGCAAGGTGCAGAACCACAAGTTACTGCACCTACTAATGACACGGCACCAATGCCTCATCGTAGTGGGAGAGTTATTTTCCAGCCGGAAAGGTACATGTTCATGGGTGAGTCTTCAGACTTGAGCCCGGAAGACGGACATGAGGACTCTGACCCATTGACTTACGAAGAGGCAGTGCAGGACAAGGATGTTGAAAATTGGCGTGTAGCCATGGATTCCGAAATTGTATCCATGACTGCTATGGATGTATAGCAGAAAACTGATTTGCCAGATGGCTTTAGGGCCATAGGGTGCAAATGGGTATACAAAAGAAAGAAAGGGGCGGATGGAAAAATTACGGCTTTTAAAGCCAGGATAGTGGCAAAGGGTTATAGTCAGAAAGAGGGCATTTACTATGACGAAACCTTTTCACCCGTAGCCATGCTGAAATCCATCCGGATACTCCTTGTCATAGCTGCGCATATGGACCTCGAGATTTGGCAGATGGATGTCAAAACCGCTTTTCTAAACGGTTACCTTGAAGAAGGTAGGGACATCTATATGCAGCAATCTGAGGGCTACGTGTGCAAAGGCGAAGAACATCTTGTCTGGAAGCTGAAGAAGTCCTTGTACGGACTTAAGCAAGCTTCGAGGTCGTGGAACTTATGTTTTAATGATGTGATTAAATCCTATGGATTTGCACAGTTGGAAAATGAAAGTTGTGTTTACCGACTTTGTGTCAGAGGGAGCGTGGTTTTCCTTGCACTATAAGCTGATGACATACTCCTATTTGGAAACAACGAGGGAGTGATGTCGAAAATCAAAGTTTGGTTGTCCGAACAATTCCAAATGAAGGATTTGGGAGAAGCTGGCTACATTCTTGGAATTAAGGTCTTACGAGATCTCGTAAGAGAAGAATGTTGAGCTTATCCCAGGCATCCTATGTGGATACTGTGATAGCTCGGTTCAGCATGCAACTCGGCAAGAAAGGCTTGCTACCTTTCAGACATGGCGTTCGTCTTTCTAGTGGGCAGTGTCCTGAGACACAGCGGGAGAAAGATGAGATGAGTCTTGTACCAAACGCTTCAGCGGTGGGTAGCCTCATGTATGCAATGCTGTGTACCAGACAAGATATCTGTTATGTTGTTGGCATGGTAGCAAGATATCAGTCTATCCCTGGACAGGCGCATTGGACTGCGGTAAAGCACATCCTCAAGTATTTGAAAAGAACTAGGAATTACTGCCTAGTTTATCAAAGTGAGGATTTGTACCCTGTGGGTTATACAGACTCGAATTTCCAAGGGAACCAGGATGAGAAGAAATCGACCTCGGGATATGTGTTTACCTTGGGAGGTGGAGCTGTATCTTGGAGGAGCTCAAAGCAGAAATGCATTGCTGACTCCACCATGGAGGCGGAATATATAGCCGCCTCCGAAGCCTCGAAAGAGGGGGTATGGCTTAGGAACTACCTTTTGGAGTTGGGCGTGATTCCAAGTTTGCCGAGGAGCATTGCAATTTATTGTGATAATTCTGGTGCAGTGGCGAACTCAAAGGAACTGCGGTCTCACAGGGCAAGCAAATACATAGAGAGAAAGTACCATATCATACGAGAGATCGTATAGAGAGGTGATGTGCTGATCAAGATGATTGACACTAAGGACAACCTTGATGATCCATTTACAAAGAGCTTGACGCAGAAAGTTTACGAAAGACATATTCCTAAGCTGGGTCTGAGGTGGATGCCGACCACTGATAGTGGTTAACGAGATAGCAGGCTAGATAGATGCACTGTATACTCTGTAATAGCTTAGTTATGCTTTGAGTATAAGTGGGAGATTGATGGGTTTTGTATACTGACGATTTATTTCTCCTATCTATCAATCAAACTTACATGTATGTAACAATGGTATCCTCTTGTCTCACCGATAGGGACGATCATACGGCATGTAGTTGATCGCAAAAGACAGTATGATCACTTGACCTAGTGAGACATAAACATGATCACAACCGAGACAGCATATGAGGATACGTCTGTCCGGATGGCTGCGACATTGTCGGAATAAGTAATTTGTCTTGGTTACGTGATATGCTGGTGCGCAAGAGTGGCGTATTGATGGACCGCAGTGAGATGTATTCGACTGTCTGACATCAACGAATACAAGATCTCGTTATTGATTGAGTCCCAACCCTAACGAAGGTTCAGAGGTTTGCACGGATTGACTGTTGCTTTGACTTGCCATGGTGGAGAGCCTGAGTAACGTGCTCGTATATCCGCATCTTGGGTAACAACAGCTCGTGTAGTACTGCCTGAGACTGGGTTTAGGTAACCATATCCGAGTAATAGGATGGGGACATTCCTTGAGGAGCTCAATGACATTCATCTTGCCAAAGTCCTTCAGGCTGATTAAGTTCAGGCACGAATGATAAGGATTGAGTGGTACTACTCAGGAATAATAAGATATTAATTAATTGTAGATAGAGCTTGTCAGAAGCTCCGATTAATTAATGAATGTCCGGTAACCTTAAATATGGGGATTCTTAATTAATGCAGCCCGTTCTCATAACGTGGTAATAAAGGGGTAGGTCAGTATTAATTATGTGGTGAAAAAGAATCAATATTAATTTATTAATTCTGTCCTGGGTTGTGGACATGTGAATTAATTAATTTATAGGACCACTTTATTATTTGAATTAGGTCCCAGGACCGGCCCAATAAAATATGTTGATTTGAGCCCAATAGCTCATTAGGGATAAAACCCTTGGTCTATAAAAAGACCTCTTACTCTTTGAAACCCTAGCTACTTCATAACACTCAAAGTCAGTTGAAATCCTAGATCAGAAAGAGAGAGGGCGGCACATGCAATAGAGGGAGGAGAAGGAATTTCGACTCTGGCCTACTGATACAGATCTGTGGAATCCTCACCAGTAGCAGATCTGAACAACATTGGGATACAACCCTTAAGATCTGATCTGGAGAACAAGATTCTTCTTTCTTTCTATTTTTCTGATTTTTTATTTAATCTAGAGATTAGATCTCTAATTTCTGATTACGCAGATTTAATCGAATCGCGTGGTTGAATCAAATGGAATATTCAAACGCGAAAGATTGGATCAGACTCTACGGATTTATGGTAATCTCTTAATCCACGAATTGAATGAATTCATAGGAGCATGCTAGGTTTTATTGTGAATTTTGATTATATGCAATATCCATAAATCAATCCGGTTCAATTGGGTTTTGTGATCCGGTTCACGGTAAAATCCCTACAAATGGATCATCCTGTTTTGGCAGTTTTTCAATTTTTGAAGCATCCGGGTCAAGCCATTTTCATTCGGGTCGAAATTGGGCTCTGCTAACTTAATATAAAAGCTGGAAGGACGATTAGGGAAGAAACTTTTGGCAAATTAGAGCGGTTACTCACTAAATTCTCACTTCCTACTCATCTAAAACCTCAACCAAGGTGGATCTCAGGCCAATCCAATCCAATTGGAAGAGATATGAAGACTACTGCGTAGATCAAGTCCAAATCCACTCAATTGGGGAAATTCTCCACTTAGTTTTTCTATTGTAATGGATTTGTACCCTTTTTATGTTCAACTGAACCTAATCAAAGGTATGTGTAGGTAATTCCTCAAGACCACATACGGATGAGACTTTTCTCATTCTCGCTTAGAGATGGGTGAGGCATTGGTTTGAAGGTCTAGAGAAGGAGAACATAGCTTCTTGGGATGAGCTGCGTGAAAAATCCATTTTCAAGTTCTTTCCTTCGAGTCTTACCTTAAAGCGGAGTTCTGACATCACCTCATTTGGGCAAAGGTATGATCAGCCACTATATGAGGCTTGGGATCATTTATGGGACTTGATTCGGAGGTGCCCGAGGCATGGCTTGTCAAGGAGCCAACAAATACGCCAATTCTACGGGGGTCTCAACTACGAGACCAAGGTGATGATAGATGCCTCGTTAGGAGGCACATTCCTTGACCAAGAGGAGGATGAGGCTTGGAGAACTATTGAGAAAATGGCTGAGAACAGCTATCAATGGCCAAAAGAGATAAATGACCATAGAGTGGTAAAGGTGGTGGAAGAAAGGAATGAGATTGAAGAGTTGAATGAACAAATTTCTATGATGCAAAAAAAAATTGGATTTGTTAACTACCTCGAGTGGAATGAAGGATGATGTGATGATGGTAAAGAGAAAAGAAATGTACCCGGAAAATGTGAGCTTCATGAATCAACGAATGGGGGGATTCAACAACAATCGTGGCCCCTACAAATTATCGGGTAATATGTACTATCACCCTTCCAACCGCTTTCATCACAATTTCTCCTATGCGACCCAAATAATGCTTTAAATCATCCTATGCAATTGGAGAATGTTGGGGGTAGTTCACAAGGAGGATATATGGGAGGAGGAGGTAGTCGGCATGAGAATCATGAGGCCAGTAGAAATCCGAATGAGGTGATTGACAAGAGATTTGAAAAATATGATGGTATGCTTACCGAGATCTAAATCCAAATTTCCTCGATAGCCAAGCAATTGAGCGGGAAGCATCAAGCCGGTAAGTTTTCGAGTGATACGGAGACTACCCAAAAGAAAAGTTGCAACGTTGTTGTGGAAGAACAAGAAATGAGGATAAGATCTTGATAATGACTCCTAAGGTGGAGAAAGTGGAGTTGGATGGCGAACATGAAGTTGTGAAATAAGAATCGATTCAGAAAGTTGAAGGAGAAAGAGTGAAGGAAAGTGTGACTCAAGCGGAGGAAGTCAAATTCTTTGACTATGTTAAGAAAGGCGACATTGAGATGCCACTTCCGAAGGAAATCCAACGTGTGTCTTTGTTGGATAAATTGATGGATGATGAATTGAAACCGGTGAGTGGTATGCATGAAGATTAATCCGTGGAGGATTGTCTTAGTGATGGAGGAGAAGCAGGAGGAGAATGGAAGGTAGCAAGCAAAAAGAATGATCTAGAGAGTTTTGTGATCGGTTGTAAGATTGGGGGCACAAATGTGGACAAAGCCTTATGTGATTCCGGGGCTAGTGTCAATATTATTTCATGAGTGTTGTTTAAGGAGTTGGATGTTGGTGAGTTAAAGCCAACAAATCATGTCCTCCAAATGTCTAATCATGATATATTTTGTCTACGAGGAGTTGTTGAGGATGTGTATGTTGAGGTGTTGGACTTCACCTTCCCGAGCAATTTCTTGGTAGTTGATATGAAAAACCAAGGGGGAATCCACTCAATCTTTGGGCGACCGTTCTTGCATACAGCGGATGCATTATTTGATATGAATGGGGAGCTTACCTTTCATTGTGAAGAAAAGGAAGTGGTATTCTCATTTCCCTCGAAGGTGGTGTAAAAGGTGAAAGAAGGAAGGATGTTGGAGATTGCAAAAGAGAAGAAAATTTGGGTTGAGAAAGGAGTTGGAACTAAGAGATTTAATGTTTGTGGGGATCCTAGGATGGCTAGCATGGATGAAGACAAGGATGAGTATGATGACCCAGGAGATTACTTTGAGCAAGAAGGGGTGCGAACTAAGAAATCAAGAGTTGAAGATGATCCACCTCGGAGTGCAAAAAGAAAGCTTATGTTTATGGGTGAGCCTTGGGATATGGATCGAGGTATGAGTTCCGGTTACTCTCCTTTTGATCATGATTGAAGACAATAAGGTATGAAGTCAAGGTAATGACTTAAAAGAAGAGTTTGTTGGGATACGATCCTTGCCAGGAAGGTTTAGATCGCAGCCCAGGAACTCGAACCAATGAACTCAGACATGACGCGGAAGCAAAATGAACACTGAAGATGGAAGGATCCAACACCTTTGGATTTGAAAACCTTCAAGTACTGTAGTCCAGAATAAATTCTCCTACGACCCAAGAAGCGAATTGACCCAATAATGAAATCCTACGAATGAATAGGAAATTCAAAATTTTGAGCTTTCAGAGTTGAAAGAGAAAACCTCACAAATTTTATTAAACTGGAAACTGAATCAAAATTGTTCCTTACAAGGCCTTTATATAGGTAACTCAAACCCTAGTCTAATAAAGAAACTTAAATTCAAAATTTAAAAGCTAATAAATTCGAAATTACTTAAACAAGGCCTAAACATGTTGGCCTAAAAAAACTGAATAAATTAAACTAAGCCCAATCACTACACATAATTAAATTAATAATTGTTGGACCTTCATTTAACTCTTCCATCAGCATCGATTTTTTGGAAACATTGGCAGCCCAAATGTCTTTAATCAATATGCTCAATCCAGCCCTCAAAGTCCTTGCTCGAGCTCTAGTCATCGGCCCACTCGGAATGTAAACTGGATCGTCTCTCACAGCTGCTACTTGGGCTCCATTAGGAGGCAACCCAATTTTAATTGTTTTTAGTTGTTTTTCATTTGGAATAAATGTTTGGTTTAGTTGATTTTGTTTGGTTTTATTGATTTGGGTAGATATGATGTTTTGATTGGGGGATGATTGATCTTTTGATGTTTTTGCAGATATATGGTGTTTGGCTCTTGAAAAATTGAGTTTGGGGGGGTGCTTATTTTGGCCCTGTAGTTGAGAATTTGGATGAAAAGGAGTCGGGGAGCTGGAAAACAGAGAGAAATTTTTCCCCGGCCTGAAAATTTTTGCCCCAACCTACTTCATATCGATCGAACCTAGCCATGTGTTACCTTGGGTTTGGTTGAGCACGATCGAGAATCAGGAGTGTCGCGGACGAAGCTAAATACCGACCAAACCCGACTAAGTGTTGTCGTGGGTTCGGTCAATATGGACTGAAAATTTTCAAAATTTGGCTGGGACAAACTGAAATTTCAGTCGAGAAGGGGCACAAAATTTGAATATATTTAGGGCTCATTTCGCTGCATCCTCATTTCTATCGAAATTTTCACTTCCAAATTTTAAATTCTTGTTTCACCCATTCATTTTGTGTGATCCTCACCTTTGATTTGTTGTCATAGCCAGCAAGAGAGCTTGTGGGGAATCATCTATATCTGGACTCCGTCGGCCCACCAATTTCAGCGATGAAGAGTTTGTAAGATACAAAATTATGGTGGAAAATGATGTTGTGGGCACGCGGTATCCTAGGGAGACCTTGGAAACATTGGAATTGAAGGAGGACGTGTGGAATCTCTTCAAGGGCCTTGGTTGGAAGAGTTACTTGACGGGGACGTGGCCGGCCTACATGGACCTTACAAAGGGGTTTATGGCCACTGTGACGGAGATGAAGCGCACCAAAAGCATTCCCATCTCCGCAGTGTTCAAGGTTAGAGGTTGTGAGTATGTTTTACGTAGGCAACAACTTGATGAAATTTATGGTTGTGATGAGGAGTCAATTTACATACCCGAGAATGTGAATGTGGCTTGTTTTTGGGAATCTATTTCGGGGGTAAAATCTGAGGGTGCATTTCATATTAAGACTGCGAAAACATCTTTGATTAAGAATCCGGTTATTTTCTATATTCATAAGGTAGTTGGAGGTTCTATTTTTGGGCGATATGAGTCGGGCAATGTGCTTCTTTGTCAGATGTATATTTTATATGCTATGTTGCATGGGTTGAAATTCTCTATAGGGTGAGTTGTCATAGATGCTTGGAGTCGGGTTATTAGTTTGAAGACTCCTACTCTTTGTGGTGGGGGAATACTCACTCTTATTTTCCAGCATCTTTGTATTACTTTCACTGGTTCGTTTGCTCTCGGGTTGCCTTTGGACATTACTTCCCTTGTTGCCGGTAAGTTTCAGGTTCCCACAAGCCATGGAGTCTATTATTATCGGTTTGGGGAGAAGGTGATTGAGTTGCCCCATTCGGTGTTGACTAGGTTGATGATTTGAATGATCGATCCAACTGGTTGATGAATTCCGACGACCACCAGAACTTTGTTGGCATTTAACAAGTAGGGGGTATTTTCGCTCCAAAAAGTCCTTAGCGCAGCAACAAGGAGAGGGAGTAGGCACTAGTTCTCAGGCACCGCCCGCAGAGGATTGGCAGCGGCAACTAGTTTCGATGATGCAGAGGACCAATGACACGATTGAGTCCTTGTCACTTTCTATCCAGTGTCTTGGTGTCCGGATGGCTGCGATACAAGGGGATTTCACTGCTTTTTAGACCGACTATTTTGTCAAGCAAGCTCCCACAACTTCCTGATTTGAGGGCATCGACCGGCGACTAGATGAGATCCATGGAGATGTTCGAGAGCTGCATCGCCGCCTGCCCATGTCATACTGCCGCTGTCGTGATCGTTCTCCACAGGACCGAGAGGAGTGATTGAGCACCGTCCACCTATTTGACAAACTTAGTCTCACTTGACTAAGTTTGGGGGATGTGTCGGTTGCCAGTGTTTCAGTTTACTCTTGTCCTTTCTTTAGCTTGCACACATTTTATCTTATGTTGTTAGATGAATTTCTCATGTTTGGATTTGGGTATTGGTTACATTTTGGGGATTTGATTTTGTTGTATTATACTTGATATTGTTGGATTGGATGATGGATGTTTTTATTGGTTTTACCCTTTTATGAATGGAATTTTGATGTTTGGATCCATGGTTTTATTCTTTCTACATTTTTGTTGGTGAATGGATTGTGGAATGTTTGGTGGTGCTAGTGGAACATTAAGTGATTTGTGTAGATGGAATTATTGGTGGAAAGAGGTTTTTGATGAAATGATATTGGATTGAATGTTCATAATTTGTATGAGATTGAATTGTGGAAGCGTTTTGAAGTGAGATTTAATTAGGTGGATATGAGCGTTTGTTGCAATGAAATATTCTCAAATTGGTGGTGTATTTGTGCTTGTGTTTAGTAGGTACAATAAGGCGATGGAGAGCGGTTTGATCGTGGATGCCGGTGGGTAACACCTTCTATCGATACTTTTGTCATTTGTTGATAATAGTTGTGTTTGCATAGTAGTTATTTAGGTTGTTTGCATGTTTGCATGATTGTGTGTGTGTGATGAACCCAAACTAGACTTGATATTTACTTTTGATGAACTAGTGAAGTTTGATTCTACTTAAACCTATGATAGGGCGGAATCATTGATATCGAAGCATGCTTAGGTTGAACTTTTGAATTGCCGAGCTTTGTGTGTGATTAATGCTAAAGACTTGATAAAAAGCCGTGAGAATTGAGCTTTGATATTGTCATATCTTTTCGATTGTGAGAGGCAAGTTTGAGAGTGAGAAATGTAGAACTTGCATCTATTCTCTATCTATTAGCATGAGCTTTTGACTAGAAAATGATATTAGACCATTGATTCCTAGTCCTACCTTGCACATTTGGGATATAAGGTGTTATATTTGATCATTATTTGCCTATTCATATCGTTGTTCCCCGTGATTGAGCTAAATTGACGAATTTCTTTGAGATACAATTAGGAATAAGTCTGGGGGATGTGTGTATGAGGGTGAATATTGTATTGTGAGTTTGTGAATGTGAATTGATTGTTTTGTAGATGGAATCCTGTTTGTTGAGGCAAAGAAAGAAATTGAAAAGTTAAATGAAAAGGTGCAAGTCATGAAAAATAAGCACCCACAAAAAAATTGTGGTGAAAAGAAAAAAAACATAGAGAAAAAAGTGAAACATGCAAGGGCTTGAGAAAAAGAAAAAGAAAAAGAGAAAACGGAAAGAAAATAATGTGAAGTCGAATAAGTCTCGGGACAAGTGGTTTGAAGCAAATGTTTGGGGGTTTTGGGAATTTGAGGAGTTTAGTCACTTTGGCCTAAAACCACCTACCTTTTAGATAACCACGTTATAACCAAAACAAAGACCTTCTTGATTCTAGAATCTAGCTCATTGTAGTATAGTGGTGAGATGCAAGCCTATGAAAATCAAACTTGATATCTCGTGCTTGAGTGAATAGTCCCTAAACACGAGACAGAGTGAATTTCATTTCTTATATCTATCTTGTTGAGAGGATTGAGTCTCTTGCATTAATCGTTGCCCTAATTTAGGTGATAATCTCGTTTGACTGAGGCATGCTAAGATTAATATGATGAGCTATGAGGTATTGTACTAGGTAGGATGATTATTTTTCTTAGTTTTGGTTGAGGACAATCAAAGGTTTAAGTTTGGGGGGTTATGATATGTGTGTGAAATGATCAATTTATTGATATGTTCAAGTGCTTGCTTGTGTTCATTTCACCCACATATCATAGGATTTTCGTTTGTTTTTGTCTTGTTTTCATGTTTTACTGTGTTGGTGTTGTGTAGGAAAGGAAATGAGCATTTTTCATCAAGTTTAGCCTATTTTTGGTGAAAAATCCACTCGGATCTTGTACATGCCTCAGAAATACCAACCCGGATGGAGCAGAGGAGTAGCAGGGAGATTTTTCAGAGCCAAATCCCGGTCTGGACCAGAATGGGTTCGATCAAGATTGCCTCTGTAGGGCAAATACCGACCAAACCCTACAGAGCTCGGTCGGGATCTGCTGTACAGAGGCAAATCCCGGTCGAGCTCATTTTATCCAGGGTGAAATGGATCGTGCTATTTTTGTGGTTTTTCAATTTTTGAAGCATTCGGGTCGAGCCGATTTCATCCGGATCGAAATTGGGCTCTGCTAACTTAATAGAAAAGCTGGAAGAACGATTGGGGAAGAAACTTTTGGCAAAATTAGAGTTGTTACTCACTAAAGTCTCACTTCCCACTCATATAAAACCTCGAACAAGGTGGATCTCAGGCCAATCCAATCCAATTGGAAGAGAAATGAAGACTACGACGTAGATCAAGTCCAAATCCACTCAATTGGGGAAATTTTCTACCTAGCTTTTCTATTGTAATGGATTTGTACTCTTTTCATGTTCGATTGAACCTAATCAAAGGTATGTGTAGCTAATTCCTTGGGGATATTAGTAGAATGAAGCATTGAATTGTTTGATTGAGCTTGAATTGTATGTTTACCTTCATCCATTTGATTGCGCTCACTTGAGCCTTTTCTTAAATCACATAGTGTAGGCATTAACCAACTATGTGTGTAATAGACATCAAAATTGAAGCCAACACGCGGATTGAGGTGGTGTGAAAAGTGTAGATGCATATAGGTTTTGATCCAATCCTTGTGCGCAGATTGCCTATAGGTCAATAACTTACTGTCTATTTGGAGTGGAATTA
>JAPKLW010003135.1:15139-50029 GCA_026898455.1 Plectranthus barbatus | reverse complement strand
TGACTGATCTCCTGATCCTTCTGCGATATCTACATCGTCAGCTGGTGCATCCACTCCAGCTGGTTCATCGTCTTTTTCTGGTTCAAAAATTCCAGACGGAATTCCCCCTGGATTATTGCCAGTTCCACTCAGGGAGATTGAGTGTAAGGTCTCAGCAAGGTCAATTGCATCACCGACCCTCCCGGATTGCTGATGGGCAACCGAGGATACAGGTTGTGAAGATGATCCAGTCATAGGTCTAGTCAAACCAGTTGGTTTAGCATTGGAAGAATTCCTGCCCAACTGATCAACGACATCATTGACCTCAGGAACATCTTCAGCCAGTTGTCGTAATGTCCTGCGCACTAAAGTAGCTTCATCAAAAACAACATTGCATGTTATTTCCACAAGTTTGGTGGTCTTGTTAAATACTCTATAGCCCTTGTGAGAGGGATGTCCATATCCGACTAAGACACCCTCATCAGCCTTAGGCGAAAAAGCATTTAACTTCGACTTACCATTATTATGGACATAACATGGTGAACCGAAAGCACGAAGATGATCTATAGAAGGCTTACGACCAAAATAAACTTCGTAGGGAGTTTTCTTGAGTCTGTCGTTGATCCCGCTTCTATTCTGAGTATAGCAGGCCGTCACCAACGCTTCTCCCCAAAAACTCTGTCCTAAGCCGGATTCTGCCAGCATGGACCGGACCGCTTCTTTCAGCGTCCTGTTCCTACGTTCTGCCAGTCCATTCTGCTGCGGTTGCCTTGGTGCAGATCTTTCATGCTTAATGCCGGCTTCCGCGCAAAAATCCATCAGCAGACTGTTGCAGAATTCCGTCCCATTGTCTGACCGTATCCGCTTTACCATAGCTTCTCTCTGTTTCTGTGCTTTGACAATCAAATCTGGAAGAATGATTTTCACTTCATCCTTGGTTCTGAGAAGCTTTACCCAGGTATAGCGCGAGTAGTCATCGACTACCACCAGCGATAACGTCTTCCTCCAATGGTTTGAGGTGCTACTGGTCCAAAGAGGTCCATATGTAGCAACTCGAGTACCCGACTGGTACTGGGGCAGACTGGCGACTGGTTCTTGAAGGACTTCTTAGTTTGCTTGCCCTGCTGGCATGCTTTGCAAATCCCTTCCTTCTTTAATCCTCCCTTGGGAAGTCCTTCCACAAGATCATGCTTGGCCAGGTAGTTGATAGTTCTGAAATTCAGATGACTCAACCTTTTGTGCCACAGCCAGTTAGTTTCCATAGTACTGGTGGCCACGAAGCATGAATCTGTCTTCCCACTTTGCCAGTCAACGGTATATAGTCCTCCGTTCCGAATACCTCTAAGCTTGATCTCGCCAGTCTTCTCGTCCTTGATCTGGCACTCTGATTTCCCAAAGTGAACTGTGTAGCCACTATCGCACAGCTGACTGATACTCAGGAGGTTGTGCTTGAGAGAGGTAACAAGGGATACATTTATAATTCTGACATCGTCCTTCTCGATGCAGCCCTTGCTAATAACTCTGCCCTTAGAGTTATCACCAAAAATAACTGGAGGTCCTTTGACCTTGATAAGATCTGCAAACAAATCCTCTTCACCAGTCATGTGAGCTGAACACCCACTATCTAAGATCCACTCTCTCGACCTCTGAAGCTGTGTTGCATGATCCTGTACCTGCAAGAAAGATAAAGAATTTATTTAGGTCCCCGATCTTCTGCGGGTCCTGCAGGGTTAGATCGCTGAATGATTCCTTTCGGAATCCAGACTTTAGTGATTTTCAGCTTGGTTTTACCCTTGCTGATATCATCAGTAGCCTTTCCCTTCCTTTTGAAGTCATGCATGAGTTTGGTTTGGGAAGGTGTGGCTGTGTGTGTAACTCCTTTGGAAGTATTCTTCCGCTGAGAGTTTCGGAAATATTTTTCCGGTTGTGTGTGTTGCCTTCGTGGTCTCTGGAAGTGTGGACCACCATGGCTAGCCTTCACAACCCTTTGAGAAAACTTGTGATTGGGCTTAGGCCTCTGATAGGTATTCCTCCTATTAGGTATTATCCTTTTCTCAGAGTTACTCTGAGATTTGGATCCCTTGTAAGTATGCTGGTGATTGGCATACTTACAAGGTTGTGTGTGAATTCCCTTGACAGCTGGTGCTGGCTGTCGGATTCCACTGGTAGCTGACGCTGACTTCATTGCCTTAGAATTATTCGGCTTAGTCTGCGTCTTAGGGTGTGCTGGCGTCCTGTCAGCAGAGGATTTTGCCAGTTGAGGTTTTTGTCGTGATGACTCACCTATGTATCTGGTCTTATTATTCCTGTGCTGATTAGCCATACGTGACTGACTGGTATTACCAGCTGGTGCTGATGCATTTACCAGTTTGCCCTTGCCCTTACCAGCAGTGGGTTCGGGTTGGTTTATGCTCAAAACCTTTTCAAATCCCAACCCGGATTTATCAGTAGGCTTTCTCCAATGGGATAGAGCCTCTTCCAAATTCTTGGAGCCTTTATTCAAATGATTTATTTTATTGTCTTGCTCAAGGACAATCTTTTGAAAGGTATCTCTCTCAGTTTTTAAAATTTCAAAATTTTTGAGCAAATCTTAGTGAGTTTCTTTCAGAGTGGCTAACTCTACACCGAGTGACCTAGATTTTTCAATCTCATTGGTCAAAATAGAAATCTGATTTTTTAGCGAGGTGTTTTCGCTAGCCAAGATATTCTTTATTTCGTAAAATTTAAGAAATTCTTGCTGAAGAATATCTATGGTGACAACCTCTGAGTCGGAGCAATGCGACTCAGCATCGTCTAGAATGTGTGCAGACATGATATGCAATGAGGGAGCAGATTGTACCTCATCATCAGCGGCAAGTGCTCGTTCTGCCTCACTGTCAGCACATTCTTCATGTGCTTCCTCTCCGAAGGCTACCATCAGCGCCAGTAGTGCTTCCTCTTCTGACTCTTCATCTGACGCATACTCTCCATCATCATGGTCAGGTATATCAGGAACCTCTGTCCTTGTCAGCATGGCCTTAGCAACGGCCTTGGATGCACGCTCTTCAAAGAGCTTCTTCAGCCTTTCCCGCTCATCTTTATCCACTTGTGGACATTCAAATTTAAGATGGTCAGGGGATTGGCACTGATAACACGCGCGGGGAGCTCTCTTGACGAACTTTCCATCAGATGAGCTGAGAGAAACTCCCTGTTTTGCCTTGGCTTTCTCCAGAAGTACAGCCAGTCTCTTCATTTGTTGCTCAAGATCTGCGATAGAGCTCTCGCTGCCTTTCGAGTTAGATCCCGATGGGGATGGGATCTCTTTCTGCTGGCTGTGCTGCCCAGCAGGTCTGTCAGTATGAAAAGGCTTCTTGGGCTTCCACTTGAAATCCCTCTTGACGAAGTAGGCTTCGTCTTGTGTTTTGATGCTGGGAGATCCAACGGTCCGAATGGCTTCATTTTTGTTCACCATTTGGATATCCCACTCATGTGCTTGGAGCTGAGCAAATAGCTCCTTGGGAGTCATCTTGGATAGATCCTTCTCCTTAAGAGATGTAGTCTTCACAAACCAGTCCTCCTTGGGCATCTTTGACAGGATCTTTGCATTAAGCTCTGCATTCGAGTACTCCTTGTCCAAAGACTTCAGCTCGCTGACTATGGCATTGAATCTAGCCTCCATCTCCTTGATGGTTTCACCAGTCAGCATCTGGAATGACTCGTACTTGTCCACCGCAACTTGCAACTTGTTGCGCTTCATCTGATCTGTCTCCGTACAGAGACTATCAAGGTAGTCCCAGACTGCCTTGGCGCTGTCAACTTGGAGGGCTTCCTCCATCAGCGAATCTGGAAGAGATGATAAGATCATCTCGAGAGCAACGGAGTCCAGCTGATTCCGCCTCCTGTCTTCAGCGTTCCATTCTTCTGGGGGCTTTGGGATCTCAGCAGCTGGGCGATCTCCTAGCTGGTGTTGTGTCTTGGTGATCTCGATCGGCCCTTTCTCCAGCACGTCTTTCATCTCCGGATGGACGCTTTTCAGCTGAATGAACGACCTCTTTCGCCATATATCATGCTTGTCCGGATTGTAGTTGAGCAGCTTCGGGATATTCATCTTGCGTGCCTGAGCTAAACAACAGACAGACAAAGTGGAGTGCAAGGAAACTTGGATCTCGGACCTAAGCGACTCAGTGTACGACCAGTCTAGAAAGACCGACCGCGCCTGATACCACTTGATGGTCCCGGTTTTTCAGAGTATAAAACGTTACGCAGCGGAAATAATGTTAAGTGTTTTCTTGCACGCTACTTACACACAGCTGACAACTGGCAACTGTCAGCTGGTGCTGGTTACTCAGTACACAGCTGACAACTGAGACCTGTCAGCTGGTGATTCAAAACTTAGAATATTTAGCCTTGTTTGCACAGTTATATATCAGTTTCAGGATATACTCCAGCACTTGAGTGCTGGGTTTAAAATATGAATGAAAGATAGAAAGCTGATAAATAACAAAGGATTTTTATAGTGGTTCGATCAATCGATCTACGTCCACTCTCCAGTCGAAGCACTGGAAATTCCACTAAGAGTAATCAGGTACAGGTCTCCTACGATCTATCTCTAGCTGGTGAATGCCTCGTCCACCAGTTCACTAGATCAACCGCTCCCGGTCCTGGATCCTTCTTCAACTCTCCTCAGCTAATGGAGTGCGAGCACGTCAATTCAACCTCCACAGCTAGCTGGGTGTTTTAGTTCTCCCAAGAACGTAACAGTCTCTACGACAGAATGCCCGTAATAACTCAAGTGCTGGTAAGCACAGGAGCTGCTGTGAACTCTCTCGAAGGAGAAAGAACACCAAGTGAGATCTTTAACTTACAAGCTTAAAGCTTGAAGTCTCGTGTTTGATAAATCAACACACGGAAAGCTTTATGAAAAGCCTCGAAAGTACTTTATGCGGTTTTGCAATAATTTCAGTTCTTTCGGTGGTTGAGCAGATAAGTCTAATCGTGGAATCTAATAGCTCGTTGAATCTAATGTTTGAATGTTGGTGGTTGCGATGTATTTACAGCCGCAGGAACCGATTCAAACTTTCTAGCCGTTTGGACGCATCCGGAAAGGTGTCAGACCTCGGATGTCCTTCTGACGGCGGCAGGTATGCTTTTCCGAAAAGGAGCCATACCTTTGACCGCTTTATCTGACACAGATCTCTTTGTGTCAGAACGGCTCTTTCTGTCAGTCCGAGGAATAAGACTGGCGTCTTGTGACTGATAGACTTTAAGTTATCCTTCCTTAAAGTCATACTTTATCAGTCGATTCCTCAGAGAATCTTCTTTTTGTCTCTACTACGCGGGGAGAGAGAATCTGGAATTCTGCTGGTAACATCTGACTGGTAGATCATACTGGTGATCTTGTGCTGGCCGTCTCTGCTGGTGACTTGCCCTGGCATAATCAAAGTCTACCAAATATCTGGATGTTAACTCTTTTCGGAATCTCCCATGACTGGTGAAATCACCGCTGGTGAATAGTGTAAGTAGGAACACGTATTCCCTGGTAAGGTTTGTCAGCCGCCTGCTGATGAAACCCTTCCCAACTGGTGAACAGTAGCCAGTCATAAGCGCTTCTCACCGCTGGTGAACAGTGTCAGCACGAGTCTTTGTCAGCCGCCTGCTGATGAAACTTTTCCCAACTGGTGAACAGTGCCAGTGGTAAGCGTTTCTCATGCTGGTGAACAGTGTCAGCATGAGTCTTGATCAGCTGCGACTTACAACTCAATAGACCTAAACAGGACTTTACATTTAAGACTAGAGCTATGTAGAGACAACTGACGCTGGTAGGACTTAGGATTTGATCCACCAAAACTATAATCTAAACAAGTAAGGTACTGGGGGAGGAAACCTTAGACAGATTTCCCAACAAACGGGTTGCCACGAGTAACAAAAACCAAACATCCACAAAATAATAAATTCACACATGCATATCGAATTTAATTATGAACAACAGAGCTATAAATAAGAAACCTAGCTCTGATACCAATTGTAGGGTTTTTCCGTGTACCGAATCACCAAAACCAAACTGAACCGGATCGATTTATGGATATTGCACATAATTCAAATTCACAAATTCAATCTCGCCTTGTGCACTGATATTACCACCCCGCACAGTAAACTGTCTCATGAGATCAATCACAGACATCATGTGCGTAGTCACTGAACTATCCTCAACCATCTTCTTGCACACAAGATTGTGCACAAGCTTACAGTTAATAGTTCGCTCCACCTTGCCAAAGGCTGTCGAGAGTTCCTTCCAAAGCTCTCCAGCCCTTTCGAGGTGTTCATACTTATGCCTTAATTCTCTAGACAGGGAACCCGTGATGAGCCAGAAGGCAAACTCATCAGCATCCTCCCATCTGTCATAGAATTCAAGCTCAAGCTCGCATACTCCTCTTTGAGAACGCAACAGTGGATCCTTGTAAAGAACATCTGCCTGATTTTTCAGATAAAGGATGTGTTTGATGCAGAAACTCCATTCATGGAAGTTCAGACCAATTAGAGGATTGAGAGCAAGTTAATGATCGACAATAGACATAGACATATCTGAAACAATAAAGAATCTTAAATAAGAACATACATGTTGAACTTCGAAAACAAGTACATTGAAAACCTTTTAATAAATCAAATACAAATGTTTTCCACTAATTGCCAAAGAGTTCCCACCGCAAGCTACACTCGTAGACGTTTACGATGTCACCCTCAACCAGAACTGCGGGTTTTAAGCCCCAATCCATTTAATTTCACTACCATGTCAGGAAGCTTTTGACATTAGAAATTAATAATTAGTGAAAACCTTAGACCAAGCCATCTCTCAAGAACAGGGATGCAATTCTTGCATTATATTCTAAGATGCTTCTAGGAAATTAACCACAAATTTAACTCCAGCCAAAAGAGACAGTTTAGCATGACACGTAATAATACAAGCCCAAAAATAATACAAGCCCAAAAATTCAATGTAATAATACAAGCCCAAAAATTCCCAAAATATAATCCAACAAAAGAAATTAATCACATAAGCATGCTTGAAAACTGTAAATAATAAAAGCGATAAAACATGCTTTTCCTATTATCTACACATACTGTATTGCGCACATAAATAAATCACATATCATACGAGGACAATTAAGGCAAACAAAAATTCCTCGTGGCCCCAAAAATATTAAAAAAAAATTCTATCTATTACAATTTGATTTTTGAATTAATTTGGATAAATCCAAATCTTTTCAACACTTCCAAATCTTCAAGGGCTTTCAAATCTGGATACACCAAATCTTCTGGATTTTTAGGCCTTTGTGATCTGATGATTTGCCCTAACTCTAATGCAAACCCTAGGGTTTACACAGGATTGTGCAAACCACCAAAACACGAGCCACCACGATGGGACAGCAGCAGCCGACGACAGCTGCAGCCGCCGCCCGCCTGGCCGGCCACCTACCAGCATCGCGCGCGCGCCCCGCGTGCTGCCGTGGCCGTGCGCCCGCGCGCGCCAGCCGTGCACCCGCGCCGTGCCGTACCTCGCGCGGGCGCAGGCCGCGCGCCGTGCGCGCGCCGCACGGCCCGACCGTGCGCCTACCCTGCGCCATGTGCCGTTGTCTCCGTCGGCTCCGTCTTCGTTCTTCGTCCTCGACCCGTCCAATTACAAAACTTGAAAATTACAAAACAACTATTCAATTACAATTTTCAAATCTACACTAATCACGAATTTTCTCGTGATTTTACAAAAACAAATCAGCCCTACACGGATAAACCACCGCGGGCTGAATCAACGGGTTGCCACGAGGAACAAAAACCAACCATCCTCAAAATAATAAATTCATACATACATATCGAATTTAATTATGAACAACAGAGCCATAAATCAGAAACCTGGCTCTGATACCAATTGTAGGGTTTTTCCGTGAACCGAATCACCAAAACCAAACTGAATCGGATCGATTTATGGATATTGCACATAATACAAATTCACAAAACCCTAGCATGCTCCTATGAATTTAATACAATGATTTGTGGATTTAGGGTTTACCGTAACTCCGTCGAGTCTGAACCGATCTTTCGCGTTTGAATTCCAAATTCCAATTCAACCACGCGATTCGAATTAATCTGCGAAAGTAGAAATTAGAGATCTAATTTCTAAGAATAAATTCGAAAAACAAATAGAGAAGAAAAGAAAAATCTGTTCTCCAGATTAGATCTTCAGGGCTGTGTCCCAATGCTGTTCAGTTCTACTACTGGTGAGGACTCCGTAGATCTGTATTATGAGCAGGACCAGAATCGGAATTCTCCTCCATCTTCTCCAAAATCGGCGCCTCCTCTCTCTCTCTAGGTTTAGTGTGTTTCAACTGTGTTACAACTTATGAGAGAGAGCTGTCTATTTATAGACCTAGGGTTGTAAACCCTAATGGGCCATTTTGGGCTCAATTCAGCATATTTAATTGGGCCAGACCTGGGACCTAATGCAAATAATAAAGTGGGCCTATAAATTAATTAAATCCCATGTCCACAACCCAGGACACAATTAATTAATTAATATTAATTCTTTTTCACCACAGAATTAATACTGACCTACCCCTTTATTACCACGTTATGAGAACGAGCTGAATGTTATTGAGCTTAATCAGCCTGCAGGACTTTGGCACGATGAATGTTATTGAGCTCCTCAGGGAATGTCCCCATCCTATTACTCGGATATGGTTACCTAAACCCAGTCTCAGGCGGTACTACACGAACTGCTATTACCTAAGATGCGGATATACGAGCACGTTACTTAGGCTCTACACCATGGCAAGTCAATGAAACAGTCAACCCGTACAAACCCCTGAACCTTCGTTAGGGTTTGGACTCAATAATTATAACGAGATCTTGTATTCGCTGATGTCAGACAGACGAATACATCTCATTGCGGTCCATCAATATGCCACCTCTGCGTACCAGCATGTCAAGTAACCAAGACAGACTACTTATTCCGACAATGCCGCAGCCATCCGGACAGACGTATCCTCATACGCTGTCTCGGCTGTGATCTGGTTTATGTCTCACTAGGTCAAGTGATCATACTGTCTTCTGCGATCTACAACACGCCATATGATCGTCCCTATCGGTGAGACAAGAGGATACCGTTGTTCATACATGTAAGATTGTTAACAGATAGGAGAAATAAATCGTTGTATACTCATTGTAATAAATGCTTTCAGTATATAAAACCCATCAGCTAGACCTCAACAAAAGGTCAAGCAGAATGTAAGATTTCAGCAGAGGATCATAAAAGATGCTGAACTTCAGCAAAACTCACAATTGAGGTCTGCTAAGCGAAACTATTCAGCAAACTCAAGGACAAAGGCTGAGCATCGTGTTTCAAATGCCAGGAATCCAAATCCTGTCCTTTCTCGGGAAAGACACATTGAGGATCATTCAATGAAACCCCAATACTATCATTACATACCGCATAGGAGAAACACCTATGTGAGACCCGAGTCCAGATATGTGTATCATCAAAGGACGATGAAGGGAAAGGAGCACAACGCACAACTACATACACATGCACATCAAAAAGTTGAGAAAGTTAGTAAAATAAATCTCGAAGAAAAATCTTTGAAGATCATCAAAATGTGGGTTCCAAAAGAAACAATGACTCAAGCTAATCCTCCAGGACCCGACTCGAAACGGGGACCTAAATCAACTTAATTGTTCTTGCAGGACCAGGATTCAAGTGCGAAGACATCAGGCATGTCAAATGAGTGGATCCTAGACAGTGGTTGTTCTGCGCATATGACGGGAGACGAAGAATTATTCTCGGATATTAAAAATTCATATGGCCCATCTGTGGTGTTTGGAGACAACAGCAAAGGAAGAGTACTTGATAGAGGATGCATAGAGCGGAACGGACTAAGAATTATTAATGTTGCTCTCGTATCCAATCTCAAACACAACCTGCTAAGCATAAGCCAATTATGCGAAAACGGGTACACAATATCTTTCATTCATTCGGGATGTTCTATAACTGATAATGTAACAGGAGAAGTAAAGCTTCGAGGAATTCGGAAAGGTGGACTTTATGTGGTTGATTGGCAAAGTGGTCAACAACACTCATGCTTTCTAGCACTAAACAAAGAGGAAACCACTTGGTTATGGCATAAGAGGTTAAATCATTTAAATTTCAAAACCATCAATCATATTGCTAAAAATGAGCTTGTCACAGGTTTACCTCAAAACATCACATTTCGTAAGGAAGACATATGCAAGGCATGCCAACAAGGAAAGCAGACCAAAGCCTCATTTCATTCCAACCCAGAAAAGAACACCTCAAGCAGAATCCTAGAATTATTACATATGGATCTATTCAGACCAGTCACTCCACCCTCTGTAAGTAAAAAGATATATACTCTTGTGGTAGTTGACGACTATTCCAGGTACACATGGGTTCGCTTACTGAAAACCAAAGATGAGGTTAAGATCACTCTACCCGAGTTAATCTTCAAGGAGCAGAATAGTAAAGAAGTTACGGTGAAGTGGATTCGATCTGACAATGTAAAAAAATTCTGCAACAGCATTCTCATGGACTTTTGCGCAGAAGCCGGTATAAATCATGAGAGATCCATTGCTAGGACCCCACAGCAGAACGGTCTAGCAGAAAGGAGAAATCGAACCTCGAAAGAAGCAGTGCGATCTATGCTAGCTGATGCCGACCTACCTGCTAAATTTTGGGGCAAAGCAGTGATGACTGCCTGCTATACGCAGAACAGGAGCTCTATCAACGGCCGATTCAACAAAACTCCCTATGAAGTATATAACGAGCCATCAATGAGACAAAGGATGACAAACATGAGACTAATGATGTCAATGGTCAATCAATCTTGAATTACCTTGAACACTTACGATTTGATCCGACTAAGTCTATGAATGAATGTAATCCTGTTCAGACTAGTCCAGCGGACCAGGCCAGTGATGCTAATGATCATGCTGAGGCCAATCCCCAAAAGGATATCTTTAATCCGCTAGATGATTCAGATGAGGAAACCTCTAATCCTACCCCCGTCGCTGAGGAAATCAATGCTACTGAAGATCTTGGCAGAGGAGCTGCTGAGATACCAGCTGCTGAGACACCAAATGCTGAGAATCCCACTGAAAGAGAAGGTCCAGACTATGATGTTCCTATAGCAGAAGTCCCGATTGCTGAAGAAATTCTTGATGCTGAAGATCAAACTCACAATGCATGAGATGCTCATGATGAAGCGGTCAATGCAGAACATACCAATAATCTCGGAGGAGAAAGAATTGCTGGAGAGCCAATCAGACCAGCATGGCTGCGTGCACATCCACTAGAAGATGTTCTTGGAGATATCAATGACCCCGTTCTGACCAGACAAGGATCTGCAATGTTTTCATGGTATCTATCAAGTGAAGAACCAACTAAAGTTGAGGATGCACTACGTGATCCAGACTGGGTAAACGCTATGCAAGAGGAGCTTGCTGAATTCTCTCGTAACCATGTATGGGATCTGGTGGATAGACTAAAACATCAGAATGTCATAGGCACCAAATGGGTATTCAAGAACAAGAAGAACGAATCAGGCTTGGTGGTAAGAAATAAAGCACGCCTTGTAGCCAAAGGATACAAACAGTGTGAAGGCATCGACTATGATGAGACATTCGCTCCTGTAGCCAGATTGGAAGCAATAAGATTATTTCTTGCTTATGCAGCACATCATGAATTCTCGGTCATGCAAATGGATGTCAAAAGTGCATTCCTTAATGGCGAACTCCAGGAGGAGGTCTACGTTGAGCAGCCTCCAGGTTTTGAGAATGGAAATCAGGTCTACAAACTAAAGAAAGCCTTGTATGGACTGAAGCAAGCACCTCGAGCTTGGTATGGAACTTTATCTAAGTTTCTACTCGACAATGGCTTCAAAAAGGGAAGGATTGATCAAACACTATTTCGCATTAAGGACGAAGGAAGTATTCTACTTGTGCAAATCTATGTTGATGACATCATCTTTGGCTCGAAGAATCAAGCTCTCTGTGACAAATTCTCCAAGCTAATGATGAGTAATTTTCAAATGAGTATGATGGGAAGAATGTCCTATTTTCTTGGACTTCAAGTTCAACAATCAAATGAAGGAATTTTCATTCATCAAAAGAAATACACGCGAGATCTAATTGCTAAATACTATCCAGAGAAATCCAAGAGCTTAAGGATCCCCATCAGCAATGCGTGTATGGCAGCTCTAGAAAAATAAGGAGAAGCAGTGAATCCTACCTTATATCGAGGAATCATCGGATATCTGCTATATCTTACAACCAGCAGACCCGATATATCATATGCTGTGGGACTATGTGCCAGATATTAATCCCAACCGAACAAAACGCATCTAGACACAGCGAGGCCAATTATCCGTTATTTGAAGTGAACAGAAGGCTTAGAAATTTGGTATCTAAGAGCAGACAGTCTAGCCCTGAGTGGTTATTCAGATTCTGATTTTGGAGGATGCAAAATCGACAGGAAAAGCACCAGTGGTACATGTCAATTCCTTGGATCAAACCTTAGTAGATGGTCGATCATTGCTGGTGCTGCTCACAGAAGGCTTAGGAATTTGGTATCCAAGAGCAGACAGTCTAGCCCTGAGTGGTTATTCAGATTCTGATTTTGGAGGATGCAAAATCGACAGGAAAAGCACCAGTGGTACATGTCAATTCCTTGGTCATCAATTGATCAGCTGGTTCAGCAAAAAGCAGCACTCGGTAGCAGCCTCAACCACTAAAGCAGAGTATGTAGCGGCTGCTAGCTGCTGTCAGCAAATTCTGTGGATTCAACAACAACTTCAAGATTATGACATCTCTCCTGAATGCGTACCAATCTACTGTGATAACAATAGTGCTATGTGCATCACAAAGAATCCAGTACATCATTCCAGGACAAAACACAGTGACATCCGACATCATTTTATCCGTGACCATCAAGAAAAGAAGGATATTGATATTCAGCGAATATGCACTGAGGATCAATGATAAACACTCACTCTGTGCATGTTATTGATATATTTATGCTTAGATTATACTTCAGATTGAGCCATTACGTGATGTTTTCAGGCGTTATTCTTATTCTTTAAGGAAATATTACGTTTGGCTTTGTTTGATGTTGTTTTGCACAGATTTCATGCGTATTTGAGTCGGAATGAGTGCCGTGGAGCCAATCGATGTTTGTTTGCATCAAGAAGAAGAAGAAGTGAGGAAAAGACTGCACCCACATATGTTTTAGGCCAAGTTTCAATGGAAACTCATTCCGAAAGCAGTTTACGTTCAAAGAAACAGTCACCAATTCCTCCACACATATAATTCAAGCTAATGGAGCATGGCAATAGATAGATAATCGAGTTAGCTTTCCAATGCAACTGGAATCAGGTCAATCGGAGTTCGGGAGCGAAAGTTATGGCCAAAACCGTGGGACTGCGGACGTTCGCAACGAACTCGGCGACCCACATGCACAACCGGCGATCGCCGGTTACGCATTTTTCTCCATCAGCTTCGTCGCACGATCGGCGACCCACGTGCATGGTCGGCGGTCGCCGATCGCGCATTCCAGATCGCCGATTTTGTCCTGTTTTGACGAATTTTGGCGAATCTGAAGCCCAAAACCATATCTTTTGGAGATTTGAAGAGCCCCAACTATAAATATGAGGTCCAAAAACCATGAAAAGGTTCTGAGTTTTATTTTTCTAAATTCCGAAGGCTAGAGAAGAGAATTTTCTACAAAAATTCAAGGGGAACTGGAAGAGCATGCCAGGATTTGAAGATTGAAGACTACAGGGTTTTTAATTTCCTTTTCCTGCTTTTATGACTCTTCATCTCTTTGTTTTTCTAGGATTTAGCATGATTGGCTAAATCCCTTTGTGGATTCTAGGGTTTTGAAACTTTGTATTTATTCATTCAACAGTTTATGCAATTTAATGTTCCTTTTCCTTTGATGTTCTAATTTAATTTGGGATTTTTAATAATTGCGATTAACTGGCCATTGATTGTGATTTGAATTGATAGTTTTTGAACCGAGAGGTCTAGGTTATCAATTAAGACGCAAATAAATTAGATTTATTAGAACAATTGTCCGAGAGGAAATTGAACTTTTAAAGGGTTTTGAAATCTAAGGTTTTTATCAAGAGTAAACGTCCTTTTGCGCATCCGAGAGGAGTCACTAGGTCTTTTATTTCCATGTTATGGTTTAGAGTCCGAGAGGATCACCTGATAACACTTTTGTGATTGCTCACATCTCTGGAAATTAAATTGGGATTGAATTGCATGAAAACGTTGTTTGTTTAATATTCAAAGTGGATTGCCCTGGAATCCTATTTTCTCACTGCTTTCGAAAATCTTTAATTGTTCTTTTTATTTTATTACTGCTTTAAAATCAATTAGTTTAGATAAACCAAATTCCTTATATGATTCGCCTAGATAGTAGTACGATATCTATGTTTTAGTGCTTAGTTGTGTTTCGAGCCTGCAGTCCTTGAGTTCGATAATTTATTACTTGCCCTCTGCAGTGGTCTGTACACTTGCAGCTTTAGCGCGTTGCGAAACGCGCTATCAATCAAATAGCAGACATCTTCACTATGCCCCTTGCAGAGGCAAGATTCAAAGAATTATGCATCAAATTGGGCATGATGGAACTAGATATTGCTGCGGATGAATGAGATGCTATTCTCATTCTTACTTTCAGCAGTTTATGGGAGATGTTACTATATGTAGTCTGCTAAGCTAATGGCAAATGACGGATATGCCCCTACCAACCTTCAGCAGATAAATTGTTTATGCTCAGCAAACTATGAAGGAATAAAGATCACATTTATATTTTGTCATGAAGACACATCAAAAGATCGACATATTCATATATTCATCACCTAAAGAGGAACATGCCTTGAAGCTGATATTCATTAGAAAAGAAGGACATCGCACTATTAGTCAAACAAAAGAGGAAATACAGATCTACTACGGAATTCATTCAGAAAGGCGACACTGGCTTATAAGGATAGAAATCAGCCCCTTGAAGGTTGGATGGACCATCAACAATTTCCGGAAAATACTTCTCCATCAACCAGCTGAGCTGCATTTCATTCCGCAGAGGCACGAACGGTTGAAGCTTGACAGCTTCCCAGACATTCATGAAGACGTATCCGGCCCAATCAATAGAGGAAGCATCATCCATGGCCATCATCACCTGCCAAACAGATCTTGAGAAATAGAGGTCATAAGGCTCCTCTCCAAGAAGGATTCCATGGGCAATACGGAACATAACCCAATATGAAGTCTGGAGGCCAGAGGCAGGAACTTCAGGGCTGAAATCAAAACGAGGAGAATGACGCCATTTCTCCCATGCCAGCCACTCTGGAGCCACTTCCTCTGTAAGATAGTCCTCTACAGACAACGGACCTCGAGGAAGCCCGAAATCAACTGCAAAGGTGTCAGGGGTCCAATGGACAAGCTTATCATGGAACACCCCATAGATTGCGTTCGGTTCCACACGGCAATCACTCAGGAAATCCCTCAACACTTCCTCTTGAAAACGGTGAGTAGTAGCACACACAAATTGCGAAAGCCCCCCCCACTGCAATGAAGACATGATCTTCACTGCCACATCCCAATCATCTATATAATACCTATCCAGACCTGGCTCATCCAGAATCAGATTGCGTCTGATATCTATGGTTCGTGGAGGAGAGCCCATGAGTGAAAAAAGGGACCTAACTTTCTTGAGGAAAAGAAGATTGAAAGTATGAATCAGGAAAGAAGGATAATTGAGATGTTTGGATAATCTCAAACGGAGGTATTTATAGAGAATTTCCCATTTATGACGCGAAGAAAGAGAAAAATCTGTCTGAAGATCGCAATGATTCACCTCTTGGAATACGAAACATCGCCAATAAAGGGATCGACGTGTATGCATGGGAAGTCAAATCATTTTTTTTCCAGCAATAGTGAGAAAGGAGTATTGAAAAGTTCTAGGATCTCATCATCACATTTTTCAAATAAGAGTTCTCATAGACTCAGCAGATCTTCAGAGGTTGCTGAAAATTAGAATGCTGAGAAGGACCATCCTCTATCAGCATCCTTAAACGACTGCTAGTTCAGAAACAACAACATATCCGAAATCGAGGAGGGATGACTCAAAATTCAAACTTGATGGGACCCGATAAGGCGTAATTAATGCATGCAAACGGCGGCATCAACTGAGGAGACGCCACGTCAGAAGCACTTGAGTGTTTCTCGGAGCATGGGAAGCTATATGGAAAGACGCGTTTATTCTGAATCGTTGATCTAACACTTCACATACTTTCCCTCAACTGTTAGATCTCACATTCAAAATTAACCCTACCATTGCTCTGATCACTGTTCATTTTCTTCTCATTTTTCAAAAGTCAGTGCAAAATCCCCAATTCTAAAGTCTCCGTATTATTTGAAAAATTACTCCAAATTCTCCCTCACACACATGGCCACAGATTCTATAGCCTCATCATCCCAGAAATCTACTTGTCAGAACTATCGCTCTGAATCTAATGAACCACCTCCCTTCAATTTTCCAACAAATTCTGGAGAACCCTTACATACGCGGCATGCACCAGGGTTTACTGGGATTCTAAAGAAAGAAGATGTTGATGATTCAATATCGTATGGACAGCTTATTATGATGGCTTGGAAGAAATCCCAAGCCGGCCACACAAAGGAGCAGAGGCGTTTGGCTCAAATCATGAAGGATCGCATTCTATATAAACGTCTTGCTGCTGAACATATCCCAGATTGGATAATGGATATTCTCGATAGCGAACAGGTAACTCAATACTTATCCGCTGAACCCATGCATTTTCATCCGCATATGGTTTCTGAATTTTATGCCAGAGCAGTCATGAGTGAAGATGGAAAATCTTTTAAAACTTGTGTTTATGGAAGTATCATTGAAGTAAGTGCCGAAGTTCTTGCTAAAACTTTTGGTCTTCGGAATAAGGGGGAACGTATAACTCATTACAAAGTAACGGATTATGATGAGATGGAAAGACGTTAGAATTCATGGAAGAAGCCTGAAGTAATGAAGGATAGGAAAGGTCACGAGATCACATTCCGGGCTGCCACACCCATTAACACCCTACAGGATGAATTTAAAATTCTTGCCGAATTGGAGATCAAGATGTTCCAATGCGACGCCGGATCATATTCTGAACTTTCTGCTAAGAAATATGCAGTAATGATGGCTCTCACAGACAAAGTGAAGGGAAATTGGGCTGAGTTTTTCTTCGAACGATGGGCAGAGCACGCCAAGAAGAACGACCACATGTCTGTGGATGGAACTTTTTCATCAAATGTTAATTTTGGGTTGAAAATAAGCAAGTTTTTGGAATTGGTCATGCATTCAACGAAAATTGATCAAGGAGTGAAGTTGCTCTGCACTGATTTCATTCCAATCACACGAAAAGCAGCCAACCCTCTTGATTTCAAGAGGCCAAAGAAGCTGACTGGTAAATCCAATGTGGATGCGGACAAGCCTACTTCGGATGAGGAAGTAGACGAACGTTCCTTGGGCGAACAAGTATTGCAGAGAGCATCATCTATCTCTACTGAGGAAATACCAGTATTAACTCAGAACACTGAAACGGAGCAGTGCTTTAAGCAGCTTGATGATATTGTAGCTCTCAGAGAGATACCGACCGAACAGATTGAGGAGATTATGGACCAAAGGGCCACACTTCAGCAGCCACTCGTGATTGGTCAACTTGTTGTTCCAATCTCTTCTGAACAACAAAAGGATATTGCTCCCACCAGAAACAGAAGGTCTAGTCATCAGCGGCTACGCAAAACTGCTGAGCTAGCCGCTGTCACTACTAAAAAAGTACCTGATTCACCCGTATCATTTAAAAGTTTTGATGAACGTGTGAAAGGCGTACGTGAAGCTAAAAGAAAGCGTGCAGAAAAAATGAAGGCACAGGAATTAAAGGAATACAGAAAGGAGACAGATAGAATCACATTCGAAGGAAAGGATCTGAACTTCGAGAGAGTAAAAAGATCTCATCTAGAAAGAGAGAATCAAAAGGAAAATACTAGTCAAACACCCGATGAGGAAGCTGCTGAAGAGATAAGCAGAGCAGCAAAGAAAGGGAAGACAAAAATAGACTCTACTTTGACAGAAAAAGAAATGGATAACCCTATTGCAGTCAGCAACACTACCAAGATTACAACTGCAACAGACGGCATGACTGATAAAGTGCTAGATACGCTGATTTAATCTGGCGCTTTCAATGCCACGGAACACTCCAAAGGCAAATCGGTTCAATTTCGCGAAGCCACTGCTACATCTTATCAAGGCAGTAGCTCAGAGGAGGATGCGCCACGAACAGAGACAAGTGATATACATCCCAGAGATAAGGATGCAGGGCCATCAGAAATCTCTAAGGAAAGCGCAGATACGAACATGCCTACTGTAGAGCATGTTGTTAAGGAAAACACTATTGAGACTGAATCGGAGCAAATCACTAAAGAAACAGGGAAAGACACTGCTGAAGAATCTACTGCAGCTGACGAAACTATGGCAGATACTGCTGAAGAAGTCCATACTACTGAGGAGACAACAGTCTATGCTAGTAATGAAGATCAAGCAGAAGAGGCAATAGAAGAAGAAATCTCCTCTGCTGGATTTTTTGACGAATCCACATGCTCATCAGAATCTAATTCTGAGGGGGAATCTATCGAGGTATTTGATGCCAAAACTCTACGAAAATACCCCACTTTGAGGAATGAACAACTGAGGATTCCATTTGATGGTTTACCTAGCAAACTCTTTCGCTCACGAAGAGTAGCAAAGTGGTGTGATGCTGTCTCGATTAATGAAGAAATGAATGCTGATCTCCGAGATTGGAGTGATGAGATCTTAGCCTTCGTAGAGCAAGAAGTAAATAGGGACATTGCAGGAGTCTTCTATGTTGAGATTCACGAAGAAACAGAGGAAGGCAGAGTGCTTGGTACTCAATTTCGACGATGGAAAACTTATGACTACATCATGCATGAACTCTGTTTTGAGGAAAGGATGATTATTATCGCTAGAAAGGTCTTAATTTCTGGCGTTCCGAAGAAACCTGGGCAAATGAGTGGATGGACCAGCCCTCCTGCACGAAACAATATACTGATCAATAAGGAATTGCTCTATTGCAAGCCATCTGCGCTCACAGGAAGTTTCTTCCATCTCAGACCCTGCCCAGATCACAGTTTGCTCCAGATAAGAAGTCCTTGGCCCACATGGAACTAACCAAATGACAAAGGGCTGCAATGATTGCTTATCGGAAGCGGAAAGCTGCTTATGAGGAGAAGTTGCGAGTTAGAAGTCTCGAACTAGCCGCGATCGAAGAAGAAAGAGAAAAGGAGGCCAGGAGACAAGACTATCTCAAAATTATTAACTTTCAGAAAGAATACACTCGAGCCGCAACCTCACTTCAAGTCTCTGAAACTCAAGGTTATGACTCAAATCTCTATCAGAATATAGTGAGTGAGTCCATGGAAGTAGATACCAATGTGGTTCTTGATGTTGCCACACAAAGAGTTGAAGTAGCAGCTCAAGCATCTGCAATTGTTACAGTGGAAAGAGAAGATGGTGAAGCTCCTACATTAGCAAGCGGTACTGAAATAGTTGTCTCTGACAGTCCCATTGCCGCCGAACCAGTCCAAGTAAGCTTCCAATCTCTTGTCAACATACTTCATAACGCCCTACATCAACGCGATATCCAGCAAGCCAGATTCAATGAAGAGGTCCTGAAAGAGGTTGCTGATGTCCGAGGAGCAATCTCTGAAGTGAAAACCTCTGTTACAGAGGTTCAGCAACAAGTTGGTCAAGTCGCTACCAAGATCACAAATGTAGAAGAAACCATGTCTACGGTGCAAACAAATGTGATGACTCTCAGCGTCGATCTTGATGCACACAAGTCTTTCTCCACTTCTGTTTTGGATGCTCTCAAAGAGGGGGAAGATAGAAGGATTGCTGAACAAGCAAGGATAAAAGCAGAGGAAGCTGAGCTGCTGCTGAAAGAAAAAGAATTTGAATGTGCAATGATGGAATAGAGGATGAAGTTAGAAGAACAACAGAGAGAAGACCAACGAGCACGTATTGAACAGATGGAGAAACTAATGGCCATGATGATAAAGAAAGTTGAGTCTCTTAAGAAGCCAAAACCTCCACCAGATGCTCAGAACTAAGGTCACTCTCTATCATTTTCTTTACCATGATTCTGAAATGATTTCTCTAAACTTGTAATTGCAAAATCATATATGAAATCATCAGAATCATGACAAATTCTTATTATCTAAATTCTAATTTTCCGAGTGCAAACAATAGTTGAAATACACTTTCTGTGTACTCAACGAATCATTGTAAAAGGTTTTGTTGGATCAAACCTTAGTAGATGGTCGATCATTGCTGGTGCTGCTCACTCTCTAACCAAAACTCGATATACGAAAGATTCCAAAAAGCAAAAAAGGCAAGAGAGCAGTCCAGTTGGAAGGTATAATCCAGAGATATCAAAAGGCCTTCAACATTCTGAGTGTCTCACTACATGTCTGAAATTCTTCTGAGCGATTCTTGAACTGATTCAAGAATCTTCAATCATTGGGATCACTTTCTTTTTAAGGAAAGCATCCAGCAGTCAATTTCTTGTGAAGAAATTGATTAAGGCGGGCATTGAAGCCGAGAACACACGATAGTTTGGAGGGAACTTTAAACTCTTCCAAGCGAGTGGTGAAAGCGAGTTTTACGAAGGTGCGCCCTTGACTCAGCCGGAGCCACACTAGGAAAGTCCGGAGTATCGGAAGATAGCCGTAAAGCAGACAGACCTATCGACAGCTGATTGCTTAACAGGAAAGGCAACTCTTTGTACACCGTATACTTTCTAGTAAAATTCTTAGCGATTCGGCTAAGGAGTGGACGTAGATCATTTGATCGAACCACTATAAATTATGTGTTGTCTTGTTGTTACTGCTTTCCGACCTAGTATGTTTTAAAACCTAGTGACCAAGTTGCTAGTGTATAACTGAAAAAGGTAACCTAAGTAAACCTTAACTGAAATAGAGTTGAGAATAATCTAAATACAAGTAAACGCAATTTATTCCGCTGCACTTCGTGTGTGTACTTTATTGTAACCACGACAACTCTGATCATAAGGGACCAACAATAGTCAATCCCAGTGATCTCCTTCCAAAAATCCCCCAAAAATATCTCATCAACCTTGGCTTTTTGGAAAAAATAATCTTTACCTCGAAGCTTGAATTTCATAAACAACGGTATACCTCCCGCGCCTTTCATGATGGTGACAGAGGCTAAAAACTCCCTTGACAGCTCCATGTAAACCGGCCAACAAGCCGAGAGAACCTTCTTCCAACCGATGCCCTTGAGGAGGCTCCACACGTCATCCTTCAACTTGAGTGCCTTCAACGTCTCTTTGCAAAGGTATTTGGTCCCAACCACATGGCGTGACATCAAATTTTTGAACTGAGCATACTCCTCATCATCAAATCCCTTTGGGCGAGCAATGGAGGAAGAGGAAGAATCACCACGAGCTCTCTTGCTTGCCATGAACGAAATTGAAGGGTGAGATAAGCACAAATCAAAGCAATAAGGGGTTAGAGAAAATTAGAGAAGAGAAATTTTGACCGAAATGAAGATGGGGCGAAATGGGGATTGTCCGAATATTTAAAAATGCGTGCCACTCGGCCGAGCGATAGATAGCTCGATCGAGCGAGGCCTCTGTTCGGCTGCTTCTGCGCGTGCGCTCGCGCTTGGCCGAGCCTGCCTCGCTCGACCGAGCTAGGCCTTTGTTTGCAACCCTATTTCCTGGCCCGATTGAGCTCATCTGAACTTGTTCCTGCACTCTCCTGGTCACTTCGCCTCAAACATTTCCGATCTTGTATCACATTGCTAATCAAACTAGTAGAACCACAAACAATAAAGAATCCTTCACATCAATACACAACATTATTTAACCAAAATCGAAAACTAACAATTATTCAAACATGAAAATTGACAAAATTAAAACCATTGGGTTGCCTCCCAACAAGCGCTTTTTTAACGTCGATAGCTCGATGACCATACCTCACTGTCAATCATGATCAAAGGGAGCCGATCCCAAACTCATACCTCGGTTTATAGTCACATGATACTCCGGGAATAAAAGCTTCCTTCTTGCACTCCTAGGTGGATCCATATCCACTCGAGCCTTCTTCAATCTACTTTGATCTAGCTCATCTTCATCCCCCGGATCTTCATTTTCTTTATTTTCCTTGCCCATGATATTGAAGCCCGGATCAAGCACATCCTTCATCCGTTTCTTTTTCCCAGCTTTCTCAACTTCATTTTCATTTACATTTTCCGGAGGTAAAGAGAACACAACTTCCTTGCCACAACATCGGAATGTGAGCTTACCATGTTTCATATCGAATAATGCATCGGCCGTGTGTAAGAATGGCCTTCCGAAGATCAATTGAATGCTACCCTTGTTCTTCATATCCACAACAAGGAAATCTCCCGGGAATGTAAATGTCAATACTTCCACATGTACATCTTCAACTATCCCCCGTGGGCAAATTAAAGTATGATTCGCCACTTGTAAGACTTGACTCGTAGGTTTAAATTCTCCAATATCCAACTTCTTGTACAAGTCCCACGACATTATATTCACACTAGCTCCGGAGTCACACAAGGCTTTCTCGACTTTCACATTTCCAATTGCACATCAAATCACAAATCCCCCTGGATTCTCCTTTTTGCTAGCTATGCTCTTCTTTTTTTGTTCATTATTCCTTACGTCATATGGCTCATCATCCGAAAATATTTCCACTCCAACAAGTTCATCCAACATAGGCACTCGTTCAATCTCTTCTGGTAGCGGCATTTCAGTGTCTCCTTTCCACATATAATCAAAGAAATGCACATTCTCGGTTTGCTCATCATTCTTTGCTTCCACCTTCTCTACTTCAACCTCCTTCTCTTCTTCAACAACCAAACCCGACTCTTCTTCAACTTCCACCATTTCAACCTTAGGAGTCATCACTTCCAATTTTTCCTCCATCCTACATTCACCTTCAACCATATTACATCCTTTCTTTTGTACCACTTCGGTATCACTTGGGAATTTCCCAGCTTGATGCTTTCCACTCAATTGTTTAGCAATTGAAGAAATTTGAAGTTGAATTTCTACGAACATGCCATCGTATTTCTCAAATCTCTTATCTATTTCTTCATTTGGATTCCTCCTCGGCTCTTGGGTAGCATATCTACTATTTCCCCCAGCATATCCCCCTTGGCTACTACCTCCCCCTTCAAGTTGTAGCGGAGGATTAAGAGCATTGTTCGGGTTTGCATAGTAGAAATTGGGGTGAAACCGGTTAGACGGATGGTAGTACATATTACCCGGCGGATTGTATTGAGGACGACCATTGTATCCCATCCTTTGATTAACAAAATTTACACTTTCCGGGTATGACTCTTCATGACGAACCACCATAATTTCTTCATTTCTATTCTCCGAGGTAGATAATGCGTCGAGCTTTCTTTGCATGGCCGCTATTTGCTCCTTAAACTCCTCACTTTCCTTAGCCTCGTTGACCGATTTAACTGATCAATAGTCTTTCCGTTCCTTGGGACAATGGAAACTATTTTCAGCCATTTTCTCAATTTTTTTCCAAGCTTCTTCCTCTTCCTGGTCGAGAAACGCACCACCCAATGAAGCATCCATCATCACTTTCGTATCGTAGTTTAGTCCCCCATAGAATTGACAAATTTGTTGACTCCGAGAAAGACCATGTCTAGGACATTTGAGTAAAAGCTCTCGGAACTGATCCCATGCTTCATAGAGCGGTTCATCGTACCTTTGCCCAAACGATGTTATATCGGCCCTTCTCTTCAAAGTCAAACTTGGCAGAAAAAACTTGAATAAAAACTTTTCTCTCAACTCTTCCCAAGTGGCAATGTTCGATTTGTCTAAACCTTCGAACCAATTTCTCACTCCATCCCTTAACGAAAAGGAGAATAACCACAGCCGTATTTGATCTTGGGGAACTAGGTAGATCTTTATGGTATCCGTAATCTCCAAGAATTGAGATATGTGAACATTCGGATCCTTGGTTACGTGTCCCCCAAATTGGTTGTTCTGGATCATTTGGACCAACTGTGGCTTAATCTCGAATTGTGTGGCATTCACTCCTAACCGAAAACCTCCTGTTATTGGTTCACCTTGAGGTCGAAAAAGGTTTTGAAGTGGTCTCCGAGGACCATTCCTCTCATTTAACATAGCTTTCATTAACTCAAGCTGTCTCTCCAACTCTTCAATCCTAATCGTGTCCTCTCCTTGGTTAGCCATATCCAAATCAATCTCAATATTTCCTCCCCTTTCTTGAAATCTTCTTTCCTCAAGCTCCCAAGCCTTTGATCGAGTGATCATAAACTACCTAAGAAAAATCAACAAAACCGATTACAAGACAAAACAATTCAAAGAAACTAACTAGAACAATTAGCAAACAAATGTTAGTAACAATATTCACACAAGCATTTCCTCAAACACCTAGCATACACTTCTTCAAACTTTCAATAATTTCACAAGACCTACTAAAGGCTTCCCCGGCAACGGCGCCAAAAACTTGATGACGGTGAAATTACAACACTTTATCACGTTAAATTTATCAATCCAGGTTCTTTCAATTCACTCTAGTGAACATCATTTACTCGTTAGAAGGAATTTATAGCTAGGCAAGCACAAGTCGTTGAGTGTTTATCTAACTAGGCAAAAATCATAACAAACCTTGCAATAATGAAATAAAGCATAAACTCAAACATGTTCAATTATCTTCCAATGTTCAAGCAATCAATTCACTTTGACTAGGTAGAAAAAGTATCAAGTGCAACAATGAGACAAGAGTGAGTATTGACTGAATGTCATTTGTGTCTAGTTTGAGTCAAATCATGTTGTAAACCATGTTTAATCCCTAGGAGATTGAGCAATCGACCCTACACTCGTTAACCCCTTGTCACGGCGAGCTAACGGTTGATGATGCTGAGACTCGCAAACAACTACGTTATTAAGCCCTAGACCACTCCAAATACAATGTCAATTATCGCCCTACGACCTAGCACCGCACAGGGATTGTAGCAAAAATCGTATGAATCTACACTATTCACGATGATTCCGCCCGCGTGTTGGCTGCAGCGTTCACGTCAACTACCTCCTAAGCTGGCTAATACCTACACCTAAGAGGTAAGGAACAATATCTAGTGCAATTCAAGCTCTCAAAGGAAAGTAAACAATCAAAATTCAATCTCAATTCAACACAATATCCATCCAATCAATAGTCACAATAGAGTTTAGTTCCTCATACCTTCAATTGTGTACAATACAACAGAGAAAAAGATAGAATCCATTGCAAATTGATAGGTCAAATGATGATCTTCCTCAATTGTCTTCCTTGTACTCAATCTACCTCTTGATCTTCCTTGATCTTCACCAAATGTGGAGGAATGTGGCCTAGATCTCCTTGGATGTGGATGGGGAGTGTTTGGAAGATGGATTGGGAGAGAATTCTCGTGACGGTTATTTGAAATCTGACCAAAAGTTCTTTTAAAATTCGAAGATCCCCCTTTTATAAATGAGCTAACAGGGCCTCGGATCGCCCGGTCGAAGTATGGCTCGCCCAGTCGAAGCTGGAAACCACCAAACCGCTAAAAAAATGTTCTGGCTCGCCCGGTCAGAAATGGCTCGACCGAGCCTGCTCTCTGTTGGCAGGGCTCGGTCGAGCACGCTCAGCTCGGCCGGTCGGAGCCTCTGTCCGGTTTGGCTCGCCCGGTCCTACTCTGCTCGGCTGGTCGAGTTTTCTGTCCGGCTTGGCTCGGCTGGTCCTGCCTTGCTCAGCCGGTCGACGCCTCCAAACTCCAAACTCGTGCGATTTGCCTCCAAAACTCCACCAAAAATGCTAGTTTATGCTCAAAACACGTCCTACAACATTCGAAACACAAAAACACGACAAAAGAACAACAAAAACATATGATGTGAGGGTAAAATGGCCACAAACATGCACGCTCACACATAAAAAATTAGGTCATTTTACACACATATCAGCGGTGTCGAATGAAGTGATGACTAATGTCGATATAGTTCATCCTGGAATGGTGAAGTTTATCATTTGTTATGCACATTGCGCTGTTGGTATCACAATAGATTGGTACACATTTCGGCTTAACATGATAATCTCTCAGTTGCTATTTGATCAAGAGTATCTGAGCACATCAACTGGCGACAACCACATATTCAGCTTTTTCGACAGCCTCCAAAGTTTGAGTCTGAGTATCCAATTAAGTTGAGCTCATCATGCATCAGATACCAAACTTCTAGTGACACAATACACTTCAGGTATTTGACGATCCTTTTAGCAATCTCCATGTGAGATTTCTTCGGATTCACTTGAAATCTTACACCTACTCCAATGGCGTATGAGATATCTGCCCTACTGGCTGTTAAATAGAGCAAGGATCTTATGATCCCTCTAAAACTGGTAGGATCAACTGGTTCTCCTTCTTCATCTGGAGTGATCCTTATGCTTGCACTCATTGGGATTCTGAGCGTCTTTGTCTTCTCTGGACAAAACATGTTGATGAGATCCTTTGTATACTTCCTTTGATGAGTGAATATTCCTTTGAGGACTGATGAACTTGAAGTCCTAGGAAGTATGTCATATTTCCCATCATGCTCATCTGGAAGTAGCTTTGCATTAGCAGAGTAAACTTGTCGCAGAGAGATGAGTTTCTGGATCTGAAGATGATGTCATCCACATATATCTAAACAAGCAAGATACCTTCATTATCCTTGATTAAAAAAATATTCATGTCGATCTTTCCTTTCTGAAACCCATTCTTCAACAGAAACTGAGATAGAGTCCTGTACCAAGCTCGAAGAGCTTGCTTCAATCTATATAGCATTTTTTTCTAAGTCTGTATACCTGTGTGCATTACTCAAATCCTGGGGGTTGTTCCATGTACACCTCCTCCTTGAGCTCTCCATTCAGGAAGACACTCTACACGTCCATCTGGTATACCGTGAAGTTGTGACGCGCAATATAGCTAAGAAAAACTTGATTGCTACCAGTCTGGCAACTAGTGCGAAGGTTTTGTCAAAGTCAATACTTCACATTATGCGTATCCTTTGGCAACTAGTCTTGCTTTATTTCTGACTATATTGCCAGCTTCATCGCACTTGTTCTTGAAGACCTACTTGGTGCCTATCACAAATTGATGTTAAGGCTTGTCCACGAATTGATGTTAAGGCTTGTCCACGATCCGACGATTGTAGAGATTCTCTAATCTTCTACGGTTCTGATTAGGAAATGTAGCAAGTAAGTAGAGCACTTCCTTGCCTCGTTCGTACTGGGTTTGTAACATCATCTATCATTGCATCTTCTGGATGATGTTAGCTATTTGGGTCTGTGAAGCTCATTGACTTCGAAAGGTTGTACAAACGGTACTTGAGTAGAGGTTCCAGCAACTGACACCTCTATGAGATGGAAGTCCTCCGGAACAAGTTGATTATCTGTGTTTGGTGTGGGGTCTAGTTATGACGCCATTGCAGATTGACCTTCGTCTGCTTGAGGAGCTTCTGAAACTGGACTTCGACTAATGTCAGCTTCAATCTCGCCAGTTCCTAACTCGCCTATTAAGTCTTCAGGGATTGTTGGTTCTTCTACCTCCGGAGCCTTTTCATAATCATCTTTATCTAGTCTGAATACTCCAGGTTAGATTCCCCCTTGATTTGTGCAATCATTTAGGGATATGGGATCCAAGGCCTCAACAATTTCATTAGCATCACCGGCCCTCTTAGCTATTTGACTACAGGCTAAGGGCTCTATTTTCAAGCTACGAACTTTTTCACCAAGTTCCTTCAGAGTTCTGCGCACTAAGGTTACTTCATTAAAAATAACATTGTATGTTATTTCCACAAGTCCAATGGTCTTGTTGAATACTCTATTTCTCTGGTGAGATGGGTGTCCATATCTTAGGAACCCTCATCAGCTTTGGGATAGAAAGTATTCAACTTTGACTTCCCATTATTGTGAATATAACATGGTGAAACAAAAGCACGAAGATGAACAAAAGAAGGCTTACGACCGTGATATGCTTCATACGGGATTTTGTGGAGACGACCATTAAGACCACTTTTGTTCTGTGTATACCATGTCGTGATTACAACCTCTCCCCAAAAGCAGTCACCTAGATTGGTCTCTACCAGTATGGTCTGCACTGCTTCTTTGAGCATTCGATTCCTCCTTTCTACTAGCCTATTTTCTTGAGGAGTTCTTGTAGGATTTGAGTCTACAATAGACAACCTGAGTTGTAATTTATTTCTTTAGCTGTTTGGATCGTTCTTAGGGTATCAAAACAAATAAGATTGAATAAATCAGGCGAACCCTATGCATGCTCCTAATATTTGATTGCAAAGGATGGATCTACGGAATACCTGAACTCCAGCGACTGATCTACAGATCTAGATTGGAGATAACGACAATGAAGTAGATCAGGATGTGGGATCGATCAAAGCTATCGTGTTCACACAGATTTGATCTTTTGATCTATTCTCTAGCTCATCGGAAATCAGGTGAGGATACACTACCGAGTTGAATCAGAGATCCAAAGGAATCAATCACTTCCTCCCATTGAACAACCGTCGCCCCTCTCTCTTTTTTTTCTCAATATTCTTATATTGAATATTTAATTACTTAATGATCTGATAAAGAGAAGGGCTTTTATAGTGCAAGGTTTTGCAAACCCTAACCCTAATGGGCTCTGAGCATTTTGTGGGCCAGACCAGGGACCAAATGCAAATAATAAAGTGGGCCCTCTTTATTAAATAATTCCATGTCCAACCCAGAACATAATTAATTAATAAAACATTGTTTTAACCTTCACCACGGTAACAATACTGACTCACCCCTTTATTACCATGTAATTTGGAACTGGTTGCATTAAACTTGAATGATCCACATATTTAAGGTTGCAGACATTCATTAATTAATTTGGCTTATGACAATTAGCCATAATTAATTAATCTCTTATTTCCTAATTAGTATCAGTCACTCCTTTTCACTTATGCCTGAATTAAATAATTCAACTTGCAGGGTTTAGCATAATGAACCTTGTGAGCTCCTCAGGGTATGTCCTCATCCTAAAACAGATATGATTACCTACAAGTCCGGCCTTAGCAGGCCGCACACAAGCTGTCACATCCAAGATGCAGGTATAAGAGTACATGAAAGACTCGCCACCCTTGCAAGTCAAAGTGTGATCAACTTATGTATGCCCCTTAGCCTTTCCTTAGGTTTAAGCTCATAACAAATATCTAGAGATCTGGCTCATTTATATGTCAATTAGAATGACAAATCTCACTATTGATCCCATCAATACATAAAGATGTACCGACATATCAAGTAGTTAGGATAAGCTCACTTATGAACTGATGTGTCGTAGCCTAAACCGATAGCCTATCTATGGACTGTCTCAACAGTGATACCGTTTATATCTCGCTAGGTCAAACAATTCATATGATCCTCTGTGATCTCCTACATACCATATGATCATCCCTATAGGCGAGATAATAGTATATTATAGTTCTTATCGTATGTTTGGTATATCAGATAGCGACTATGTTGATGTAACACATTTTTGAAGACTAGTGTATCAAACGAACACACTTAATCAAAAATGCTTTTGGTATACAATACTTACAATCTCCCACTTATACTCAAAGCATAATGCCATTGCTTTATTAGAGTATTAAGTGTGTCTATTTCAGACCACACGTTTATCAACTTGTGATCGATTCTACCTACAGATACAGACTATAAGTGTGACCCTCATAAGTATTCTAAGGTAAACACCGTGTAGATAAATCTGCTTAACCTTTATGTCAATCGCTCTCACTTTATATACATCGCCTCTTATCACGATTTCTCGTATGATGTGGTACTACATATTCTATGTGTTTCACCACCTTGTAAGTCTTGAGTTCCCTTGAGTTTGTCATTGCACCAGCATGATCACAGTACCTTGTGATTCTATTAGGCAAACTCAGAACACACACCTCTAGAGGACAACACCAGAGTTGTACTGCTTCTTGCGAAGCTAATGAAGTTGTTACACACTCAGCCTTCATATTGGATTTTACAACACACTTCTGTGTTAGATTCCTAAGGCCAGCACATAGTTAGAGGTCAATTTCCTTTCTTATGATCCTCTTGGATATACGATACCATTCAACCCACAGGGCTCATTTATAAACCAATGTGTCTGTACATAGTTGAATTGATATCTATTTACCATGCCTATAGCATTACAGATATCTGACTTCGTTTATCGCCATAGACAACAATCATTTCTTGGCATGAAATGAGTCACCACAGAATCAATTTACGCGACTTTGAGATACCTGAACATCCTTTTCTTGTGGTAACACAAGACTTTAATCCAAAGGATATTCCAGTATCTCATATGTCCTACTTCTGAAGCTGTTTGGATAACCATCTCTTTATGCCTGACAATATCTTCACACCATTTCCGAATGTGAAAATACTATCTACATAATGTGCAAGGAAAACCACACATCTACTGCCACATAACTGGTACATAAAACTCTCGTTCTCAATATACAATATCGAAATGTCTGTTTCATGACCTTGAAGCTCCCTTAAGTTTATACTTGAACTTCCTTGGCTTCAAGACAAGACGCTACTCTCCTCTTATCTTGTTGTTGCATATAGATGTCATCACTTTTTATCAAGGTACCTGTTTATGAAAAATACGGACGATGACATCTATCTTCCAGATGCTTAGGTTCATATGTGTTGTTATGGACAAAACTATTCGAATGGATTAAATAGTTGCCACCAGTGAGAAAGTCTTGTTATGAAACATACCTTGCTCACAAGCCTAGACTTTTGAAGTATACTAGGTTACCTTTCAAACATTTCTTTACCTGTATATCAATCAGTTGCCTAGAGCTAGAAAGCTATTTGGTAACAATGATCCTGATATACAACCATAATTGTTACTGATTCATTTTTTAATCCATGACTTGATGTCATTAAACTGCATCGTTTGTCTTAACAGCTTTGTTGTCCATTAAGGGAACAGTAAATTGTTCTTCGTCAACTGAGAATAAGTCTGAGGACTATTTCCCATGAACCAGTACTATTAAGCCTGATAAGAAAACCTCCCACTGCAACGATACTCCTTTATTTATGTCAGTTATAGGTGCATTAATTTGTGGTTTACCACTTTGCACGGGCGACCATGCAATTGGTACCATACCTGCTCAATATGCCATGGGGTATTTCCTGATGGATTTGAATTGTCTTCTCCAAATCATTGGAGAGCAATCTCACATTTGGATTCATGGTTTAGTTCTATACAACTTTCTTGTATTTAGGATACATGAAGAAAACAACTTTTTTGTTTACTTGGGATAGCCCATAAAGCAGTATTAGCTTAAAACCTTTTTTCTAACCAATCAACTTCTTTCATCAGCTTAAAAGCCGAACAACCCATCATTGCTTTTGACAAAGTCAAGATCCACTAGGGTATTTGGAACTGATTTAGAAGACACTGGATTAAGCAGACACTACTGCCTTTTGGCGCACTTCCCAAAAACAAAAATGGCAAAGTTTATCAACTTTAACGAATCTTATTTCTTTCGTTCCGCCTACACCATTCCTTTGAGGGATAACAAGTGTAGTTGATTGGGATACAATCCCTTGCTCTACCAGATACTGTAAAACACATCACTTGAGATACACACCATTATGAAGAAATCATATTGTCTTTACGATCTTGTTTATTTTCTTCTCTACCTTAGTCTTAAACGCTCTTGATTAAAGCAAGAGACTAAGACTTGTAGTGAATTAGATAAACATATCCATATCTTAAGTGATTAAAGTATCAATGCCTATTTAAGGCAACTGCGGAAGTAGACTCAATACAGAGCAAACATGAAATAACTTCTAGAGATACAATCGCCTATTAAAAGGCCTGATTATCATCTTATACCTCTGAGTAGTTTTCATGAGTACCATTCTTAGGAATACCTGGATTAAATCCATAATTCCATGAATTAATTAAAAATACTAAGACCGATGTAACCACATCTCTAGTAAGATTCTTTAATATACCATAGATCACTGTCCGCTTATGTAAACAAGTACTGAAGAGAAACATCCATTGAATCGTAATAGAAAATACTGTTATTTATCATGACAGAATAACACTATCATAAATAACTGATAATCCATAGTAATATAAATGGAAATAAGTTTTAAACAAAACATCTCTTCAAAACTCAAACATTGTTTAACATAAATACAAAGTAAAAAATCCCTCACCTAGAGCAGCAACTCTAGCATCTTTCTTGGAGTTGGTAATCCCGCCATCTTCAAGCTTTATTATCAGCTTGATCCTCTGCAAAGTATAGCAAACATGATTAGTAACCTCAACAACCACTACCCTCTAAGGAGTAGAAAACTAATACTAAACATGTTTCAACAACCAATGCAAAAGAAGACGTACCTTGTCCCTTAGTTAACAAACTTGGACAATTTACTTTCCCATGACCCTTCTAGCCACATTTGAAACATTTATCTTTCTTTCCTTTGTTCCTCTCTCCTTTATCAGTCTCGAAACAGAACAAAAGCAAGTTCTAGAGAAACGAAAACATATATGCGAATCTTTCATGAACAAATCAAGACTCAAATCTCACTTGGGTTCAAAAATTCTTCCTTAGTCAATTTCAATCCACTCAAACATCATGCAAGTGTAAGTTTCAATTAGACCTTATCATGCGGTATTCTACATTCATGGGTAAATCAACCACAATTGAAATCAATTCAACTAATCACAGATCGATTCCAAACATTGCATATAATGCTAGAGGATTCAATTACTCAATAAAAATTTTCCTCACATTTTATCCATATTTTTGTCTAGGCAAAAATTAAATAAACACACCAAATCAAATAATTGCAATAAAAAGTAAAGCAAGTAAAGGATAGAAAGTTCAAATTTCTTGTCCACATCCCCCCAAACTTATTTCGAACTCGGAGAGTAAGAAAAACTTTGAAAATCAGACAAGAAACAGAACAGATACCTGACTGTTGATCTCAAACATCAACTTTTTATCCACCGGAGGAATCAACATTGCGCGACGAAGAAATTGGTGATTCTGGCACTCTGTGTCGATCGAAACGAGGTCGATCCTCCATTGTTCAATTTTTTTTCCTTTTTTTTTTCGAAAATAACATAAAGTAAATGCATAACAAAAATTCGAAAACAAAGTCAAACACACCAAAGGAAATAAAAAAAATTGAAAAGAAATAACGGAAATTGAAATGAAAGCATGTAAAAGTTGGGTTACCTCCCAACAAGTGCTTTAGTTAACGTCGTAGCTCAACAATACCTCTTTTTCAGAACCAGGGTGGGCTAGAACGCACTCGCCTTCGTTGGGCATCGACCATGTAGACCCACCGATCTTGGATGACAGCAGTGAGCTCGGGAAGAGACGGTGTAATTGATAATTTTTCCTACTCGTTCCCTTGGTCCCATCTTTGAGCGGCTTGGTCTTCTTTGAACTCCTCACTTGCTTCTTCTTCTTCTTCTTCCTCATCTGCTTCCTCCCGGGATGTGATTCTGAAGCATTCAGATTGTTGCCGGCTTGTGTCGAGCTCGAATGTGATCCTTTCCTCATTCTCCTCCGGGCTGTGGCCTCGATTTCTGAATCAAAATTCTTGAGTGGTTTGCCCCGAGCCCTTGTTTTCATGAACCTGCGAACAAAAAAAAATTGAAAATCAGCCTCTGTGTCGATCGACAGGCAGGCTGTCGATTCACACGCAGGTTAATTACTTCTGTCTCGATCGACAGGCAGGCTGTTGATCGAAATAGAGGTAAAAACCTGAAAAATCACATGAACTGAAAACACGAAATTCAAACACCAAAAACCAACTTCAAACCCTAAAACACGAAATTAAAAACAGCAAAACCAATAGAAATGAAATTAAAATAAAATACAACCTCAATCCATCAGAACTAAAAATAAACTAATAATTCGATAGATCTAACAAGTCCCCGACAATGGCGCCAATTTGATGACTGCATAAACGGTGAGCATATAAATTTTTACACCCTAAGGTGGTCGATCCCACAGGGACTGTGCAACGAAAAATCCAAAGTACTAGTCATAATTTTTAGAACACAAATGTTTGAGGGTTTTGGAAAAGGGATTTTGTTTGTGAATTTAAAGATTACAATTGCAAGAAATTAAAGGGTTTTGAAAACAATTAAAGGAAAGCACAGATCATAGGGCAGATATTATAATCATCAACATGTAAATATTAATAAACTCAGCAATGGGGAAAACATAGATTTTTGTGCATTTAATTCCCTGGTTGGGCAATTTAAATCCTAGATTATTAATTAGTGACTATCTTCTCTCGGTCCCAAGAACACCAAATTAATCAATCTCATAATTATCTAATTATTCCTATGTAGGTTTCTTCCTTTTGAGACAGAAAATAAACACATTTAATTCTCTCTTCCTATTAATAATTTTCATCTCTCGATCCATCAATTATTAACTATAAACCTAGATCTCAATTCACCTATCGGTCCTTCTTTCAATCTAGATTATAAAATTAAATTTGAGAATTAATCCATGCTTAGAGAGTTGATATCAATTAACATGCATCAGAAAAGAAATCATAACCCTAGAACCCGTTAGGGTTCTAGCCATAAAATATGACTAGAATTAAAACAAACATATTATTAATGAACTTACAAATAAAGAAGAACCTTGAATGTCTTGTAAA
>JAPKLW010003135.1:0-15129 GCA_026898455.1 Plectranthus barbatus | reverse complement strand
ATATATATATATATATATATATATGTTTAAATAAATCCTGAATCCATCCGGAAAACTTAATTGAAAACTTGAAGTAGAGAAAAAAAGGAAGTTATTAAATTTTGATAGTAGAAGAAAATAAATATTAAAAATATAATTTATAGATAAATAAATACATTTTTTAGTGGTGAATTAATAATGGGACACGAACAATGAAGAATCAAAAGATTTGAGTTTTTGAAAGAACTTTAAATCTATATTAATATATCAAAATTAATTAATTAATTATTATATTTAATAAATAAATAATTTTTATTAATTTATTAACGGATATCCGTATCCGATCCGTATCCAATCCGAATCCGATCCGAAATTTTCGTGTCCTTATCGTGTCGATCCGATAAGGATCCATATCCAATAAGCCTCAATCCGTATCCATTATTATCGTGCGGATTCGTGTCGGATTATCGGATCGAATAAAAAATTGCCACCCCTAATTTTATCACTTTGGGCAAAGGTACATATCAACTATATATTATTGCAATTTTTTTAATTATTATAAAATACTCGCATTCCTAAATAAATGTATAAATATTCAATTTTGTGATGGAAGTAAAAATCGGCAACAAAATATTGACCTTTAATCAAATATTGTAAATTAAAAAAATGATATTATGTCATTAGAGATTTTCTTTAAACACACATTTTTTATATAATGCATATAAATGATTAAATTAGAATTCTATGAAATTCAAGAATGTTGCCTTTTTTTTTAAAAAATCCATCATGTTTTAAAATATATACAAAAAGAGAATAATATGCATACCAACAAATATATAACATTAACAAAATAAACCAAACCTATTTCAGGAACGTATTTATCACACTGACTAATTCGTTATTAATTTGCTTCAGCTCACACATAAATAGACTAACAGTTCAACTAATTCTATTAAACTTAGGATACTAACTATTTTTTTATGATAAGGATATATAATAATAATTCGATAACAATAAATTAAAATACCTAATCTAATTTCCTATTAAAATTCGATCTATTTTACAATTAATCAACTCTATCTTGTATCCATAAGTATATCATACAATCTCGATATTTAATCACTTCTCCTTTCTTATGGAATCGGGGCAAGTCATTACCATTAGTATAAACACATTCATATACATATTCTAAGCCACATGAAGAAATTTTAACGTGATTTCCTTTTCAAAAATGTTTGAAGTGTGAATATGTGAACATATTTCAACAAAATAAATTTTAATAATTTACTTAATTTGTAACATATCTTAGGCAGAATACATTTTTAAGCTATTTGCTAAATTTCTTATTTTCTTTTTTCCGAGAAATTTTAAACATCTCACTAATCTGACAATGTTTATAACCTGTTAGGAAGTATCCTCTCATGTTGTTTATTGTTCTGGTGTGTTAAACCAATACCAATTTAGAGTATTTCTAGATTAGCTATAGTTTGTTCAGACTTGAAAATCCTTGTTGAATATTTATAGAGCTGTAATGGAGCTGATCAAGACAAACTATGTTCGAGAACTGATCCACCAGTTTGGACAGTGTAAGGAGTTAGAAGAAACTAGCTACCAGTTTGGAAAAACTAGAATTGACTACAAGTTTGGAGGGATTCACATTCAGAGAAACTGGGCGAAGTCACCAGCTTCGACGACACCCGTTTACAACAAACCTAAATCACGCATAAAGATAAAAAGAACAAGTCAGAAGCATCCTTAACAGCCACACTTTAAGAATGGGGATTCCATAATGTATGAAGATCTCAACAAGATTCGATTCCTCGGACTAGCAGAGCCGTTCTAACACAAAGCTGTAGAGTCAACATTCCATGTCAGAAAAGGGCGAGCAGATGCAGATTTTTAGGAAAAGCACCATGTCATTTGCAAAAAAGAGAGGCAACAGATTGAACAACATCCGATATGTCTCTAAACGACTAATTTCAAATCACTTATACTCCACCTAAAAATAGATGAAGTGCCCCAAAAGAGAAGGTTACCGAACACTATCAAAATTTAAACAAGCAACGAAACTCTGCCAAATTGCAAGCTCAAGTTTTCTATAGTTGGAGGCTAACTCTTATCTAACTATGTGCCATCTTTAGACATTAGATTCGTTATCTTCCAGTATTAGTTATCATCTTGGTGTTCTTACTTTCCAAGTAAGAATACAACAGTCACCACACTTCTCTAAGCAATGATTATCATGGGTGTCCAGCCAACCAGTTCGATTGTTCTAGGAAGAACTTTAATGCTCCCATGTTCCAGAAGGAGGCTGTGTGGTGTCCCCATACTCCAAGTCTGAGAAGTAGAGGAGATCGAAGGCCTTGGCGAGTGAGCAAGTAAAGTGGTAGACATTGTCATCTACCATCTACCGATAGATCACGAGACCCTTTGTTACCGAAGATAAGTTATTTCTGGACTTAGGGTCTGAAGAGAGGATGCAGGACTTTTGTGTCCGAACCTCTATAAATCCTTTTGCACATTTATTGTTTTATTTCATACTTGCTTCGATTTAAAAGTCAACGCTCTCTAAGTGTTGAAGTATATTTTAATTTGATTTAACCTTAAACTTGCAAATATACTAAGTATTCAGCAACACAAACTGGTGAGTAACAACCAGTTTGTGAAGTGCAAGTTTCTCTTAAATTATTTCCATTGTGTACTAACTCTAATCTCGGGAACAAGAATGTTGGGTTTTGTATACAGAAAGGATTCATTACGATGAGTATGCATTCAACTTTATTTCCTATCTGTTAAATAAACTTACATGCGAGTAACAATGGTATCCTCTTATCTCACCGATAGGAACGATCATACGACGTGCTGTAGATCACATATGACAGTATGATCACCAGACCTAGTGAGATGTAAATATTATCACAACCAAGACATCGTTGAGGATAAATCTATCATATAGGCTGCAACATAGTCGAAAAGAAGGGATCTATCTTGATCACTTGATATGCTGGTACGTGAGGTTGCGTATTGATTGGACCATAGTGAGATGTATTCTTCTGTATGACATCAGAGAATGCAAGATTTTGATCTTGATTGAGTCCAAACCCAAAGAAGGTTTAGAGGTATGCGCGTGTTGATTGTTGCTTTGACTTGCCATGGTGGAGAGCCTGAGTAACGTGCTCGTATACCCGCATATTGGGTAACAGTAGTTCGTGTATTACACTCCAAGACTGGTGTTAGGTTACCATATCCGAGTAATAGGATGGGGATATTCCCTGAGGAGCTCAATAATGTTCATCGTGCTAAAGTCTGGAAAGATGATTAAGTTCAAGCACGAGTGATAAGGTTTGAGTGGTACTGCTCAAGAAAATAAGAGATTAATTAATTGTGGAAGCTCGTCAGAAGCTCTAATTAATTAATGAATGTCCAGTTACCTTAGATATAGGTATTCTCAAGTAAATGTAGTCCGTTCTCATAACGTGGTAATAAAGGGGTAGGTCAGTATTAATTACGTGGTGAAAAAGTATTAATATTAATTAATTAATTTTATTCTGGGTTGTGGACATGGGAATTAATTAATTCATAGGCCCACTTTATTATTTGAATTAGGTCTCAGGTCTGGCCCAAATAAATATGCTGAAAAAGGAGCCCAATAGCCCATTATGGTTTCAACCCTAGATCTATAATTAGATGGCACTCTCTCTCAAATCATATCAGTTGAAAAATACAGAAACCCTAAGAGAGAGAGAGAGAGAGAGAGAGAGAAGGGCAGCACCAGTTGTGTTGCGGGAGAAGAAGGAATTTGACTCTGTCCTGCACAATCACTGTCCTGTGGAATCCTCACCAGTAGCAGGATTGAACCACATTGGGATACAGATCTGAAGATCTGATCTGAAGAACAACCATTCTTCTTCTTCTTCTTCTCTTTTCTATTTGATTAAATCTTGAAATTAGATTTTATTCCAATTACTTATTCCGCAGATTTAATTAAATCGCGTGATGGAATCAAATGATTGGTTTCAAACGCGAAAGATCGGTTCAAACCCTACGGAATTAAGGTAATTCGAATATCCACTACATTAAACTCATAGGAGCATGCCTAGGGTTAATCAATTGTAATTGTATATAACATCCATGGAACGATCCGGGCTTATATGGACTAAGCGATTTAATTCGCGACAACAATATCCCTACTATTGGTATCATAGTCAGGTTTTGGTTTCATGGCTCTGTTGGATTAGAAATTTTTCGATTTATGCATGAATGGATTTATTATTGATGTGGTTGGTTTTTGGTTTCTATTTTTGTTCCTCGAGGCAACCCGTTTAATTTAATCTGCGGTGGTTTATCTGTGTTTGGATTAAATTATTTTGTCAAATTACGAGAAAATCTGTGATTAATTTGATAGGAAAAATTTATAATAGATTAGTCTATTTGTATTTTTCAAATATGTAATTTTGTACGGGACAAAGAACGAGGGTGAAACCATCGAGACGATAGCGTAAGGCGGCGACATGCGGCCACGCGGGACGTGCAGCAACGGAGCAACACACCGGTAGTGGTAGGAGGCTGCACGCAACGTGCAGCCACAGGGGATGGTGCAGCCGCGCTGGCAAGCAGCCTGCGGAGGTGGTCGCACGATGGAAGCGCATGCGCATGCGCATGCGTGAGCACGACGCATGGTCGGCCATCGGCGGTGGCTATTGGCCGATGGCTGCTGTTGCTACGGTGGTGGTTTGTGATTTGACGGCTGGTGCAATCTGTTGTAAACCCTAAGTTCTCAGTTGTGTTGTGGGACCAATTTTCATATCACAAACCCTAGATCCAAAAAGATTTGGTGGTTGAGAAATTCAAAGTGATGGGTTTTGTATACTGAAAGCATTAATTATAATGAGTATACTACGGTGTATTTCTCCTATCTGTAAAACAAACTTACACGTATGTAACAATGGTATCCTCTTGTCTTACCGATAGGGACGATCATACGGCGTGTACTAGATTGCAGAAGACAATATGATCACTTGACCTAGTGACACATAAACCTAAACACAGCCGAGACAGCGTATGAGGATACGTCTGTCCTGATGGCTCTGGCATTGTCGGAATAAGTAGTCTGTCATGGTTAATTGACATGCTGGTACGCAAGGGTGGCATATTGATGGACCGCAGTGAGATGTATTTGACTGTCTGAAATCAGTGAATACAAGATCTCATTATTGATTGAGTCCAAACCCTAACAAATGTTCAGGGGTTTGCACGGATTGACTGTTGCTTTGACTTGCCATGGTGGAGAGCCTGAGTAACGTGCTCGTATATCCGCATCTTGGGTAACAGTAGTTCGTGTAGTACTGCCTGAGACTGGGTTTAGGTAACCATATCCGAGTAATAGGATGGGGACATTCCCTGAGGAGCTCAATGACATTCATCGTGCCAAAGTCCTACATGCTGATTAAGTTTAAGCACGAGTGATAAAGATTGAGTGGTACTACTCAGGAATAATAAGATATTAATTAATTATAGATAGAGCTTGTCAGAAACTCCGATTAATTAATGAATGTCCGACGACTTTAAATATGGGGATTCTCAATTAATGAAGCCCGTTCTCATAACGTGGTAGTAAAGGGGTAGGTCAGTATTAATTTTGTGGTGAAAAAGAATTAATATTAATTAATTAATTGTGTCCTGGGTTGTGGACATGGGAATTTTTTATTTTATAGGCCCACTTTATTATTTGCATTAGGTCCCAGGACTGGCCCAATTAAATATGCTGATTTGAGCCCAATAGCCCATTAGGGATAAAACCTTGGGTCTATAAATAAACCTCTCACTCTCTGAAACCCTAGCCACTTCAAAACACTCAAAGTCAGTTGAAACCTTATATCAGAGAGAGAGAGGGCAGCGCATGCAGTAGAGGGAGAAGAAGGAATTCGACTTTGGCCTACTGATACAGATCTATGGAATCCTCACCAATAGCAGATCTGAACAACATTGGGATACAACCCTGAAGATCTGATCTGGAGAACAAGATTTTCTTTTTCTTCCTTTCTTTATTTTCGATTTTATCTAGAGATTATCTCTAATTTCTGTTTCCGCAGAAATAATCAAATCGCGTGGTTGAATCAAAGGGAATATTCAAACGCGAAAGGTCGGATCAGACTCTACAGATTTACGCTAATCTCTCAATCCACGAATTAATTAAATTCATAGGAACATGCTAGGTTTTTGTGAATTATGATTATATGCAATGTCCATAAATCGATCCGGTTCACTTGAGTTTTTGTGATTCGGTTCACTGAAAATCCCTACAATTGGTATCAGAGCCAGGTTTCTGATTTATGGCTCTATTGTCAATAATAAATTCAATTATGCATGTATGAATTTTATTTTATGTTGTGGATGGTTTTTGTTCCTCGTGGCAACCCCTTTGATTCAGCCCACGGTGGTTTATCCGTGTAGGGTTGAATCAATTTTGTAAAATCACGACAAAATCTGTGATTAGTGTAGATTTGATAAAATTGTAATAGAATAGTTTTTGTAATTTTTCAAATCTGTAATTTTTGGATGGGTTGGGACGAAGAACGAAGACAGAGCCGACGGAGGGCGGCGCAGGGCCGCGCGCGTGCGGCCGCAGGTGGACGACGGCAGCGGGCCGCGGCGGCGCAGGCGACGGTGCACAGCAGCGTGCGTCGCGGGCAGCGGGCGACAGGGCAGCGGCGCCGGGGTCGCTGGGCACGCGAGGTGTGCGCGCGAGTGCGCGCAGTGGCGCTGGCGGCGGCAGCGGTGCTGTCGTTGGCGGCTGCTGTCCCGTCGCAGCGGTTCGTGTTTAGGTGGTTGGTACAATCCTGTGTAAACCCTAGGTTTGCATTAGGGTTTGGGGTCAATCATCAAATCACAAAACCCTAAATCCCAAAAAATATGCTTGAAGATTTGGAGGCCCTAGAAGATTTGAAAAGATTTGAGTTTATCCAATTAAATTCAAATTCAAATTGTAATAGATAGGATTTTATTTTCTTGTTTTGTGGGGCCACGAGGAATTTTTGTTTGCCTTAATTGTCCTCGTATGATATGTGATTTATTATGTGCGTAATTAAGCATGTGTAGATAATAGGAAAAGCATGCTTTACTGATTTTATTATTTACAGTTTTCCAAGCATGCTTATGTGATTAATTTCTTGTTGGATTATATTTTGGGAATTTTTGGGCTTGTTTCATTACATGCTAAAATTTGGAAAATATAATAACAAAGAAATTATATTTGCGCATATAAGAAACCTTTTAAAATAAAAATACTAAGCAGATTTTTTAATTAAAGTCAATAAACCTCCACAAAGCGGTCCTAGGCTGTAAGTGTATCTCTCGTTCTAGTAAACGCCTACGAGTGTAGCTCGCTAGTTCATGGAGGTACATGGGTACGGTTTTTGGGATTTCTAGACAAACAATTTAAATCATGTGAATAGTGGGAGGGTTTTGCGTAAACGTCTACGAGTGTAGCTTGCGTAGATCTCTTTCATAAGGATTCTAGGTTTGATTTAAATTATAGATAACAAAAGCTTTAAGAGCTGTGCGGTATGGTTACGTGCCATGCTAAATTGTCTCTTTTGGCCATAGTTAAATTTGTGGTTAATCGCTTAGAAGCATCTTAGAATATAATGCAAGAATTTCATCCCTGTTCTTGAGAGATGGCTTGGTCTAAGGTTTTCAGTAATTATTAACTTCTAGTGTCAAAAGGTTCCTGACATGGTAGTGAAATTAAATGAATTGGGGCTTAAAACCCGCAGTTCTGGTTGAGGGTGACATCGTAAACGTCTACCAGTGTAGCTTGCGGTGGGAACTCTTGGGCAATTAGTGAAAAACATTTGTATTTGATTTATTAAAAGGTTTTCAATGCATTTGTTTTCGAAGTTCTACATGTATGTTCTTATTTAAGATTCTTTATTATTTCAGATATGTCTATGTCTACTGTCGATCATTTACTTGCTCTCAATCCTCTAACTGGTCCAAACTTCCCTGAATGGAGATACTGCATTGAGTATATTCTTCAGACTAAGAAACACATGTTTGTTCTTACTATGATGCCACTTGCCCCACGTTACCATAAAGTCTCTGGACGTGAGAAGGAGTTCTATGACAGATGGGTGACATCTGAAGATTTTACTTACAAGTTAATCTCGTATAACCTGTCTAGAGAACTGAAGCTCAAGTACATGGGTTATTGTAGCTCTGTTACGATCTGGATGGACTTAGTGGCCACGTATGGCGAAGTGGAACGAACTATCAACTGTGATCTCGTGAAAGACCTTGTCTGTAAGAGAATGGTTGATGGGAGTTCGGTGACATTGCATGTGATGATGATGGATAACACCATGAATCGGTTCACACGTAGAGGTGGATGTATCAGTGATCGGGCTAAGATCGATATAATCCTGAACTCTTTACCTCTTTCATTCTATGACTTTAAGAAGGATGTAGCTAAGAGAAGCGAGTACTCTTTCAAAGAGTTGCTTACTGATCTCATAGCAGGACACTCTTTCGTACCTTTATGGGATTTTAAGTTATCAGATCTTGAGCACATCTTGAGCACATTGAAAGATGTGGTTCATACTGTATGATAGAATATGATTGATCGCAGAACACGTGAGAGGAGGTCAAATGAGATGAAGAGGGTTAGTGTCACTTCAAGTAAGAAAGCATGCGGAAGCAAGGGACAAGGTACATCATTTGCATTTGTAACGGAAACATGTTTAGCATCAATTTCTACTCATTCGTGGGTAGCGGATACTGGAGCTACTGATCATGTTTGTTGCATTTTGCAGGGGTTCACACCGAGGAGGGTGCTGAAGAATGACGAGGTTACCATCTCAATGGGGTGCGCAACACAAGTGAGTGCAGCTGCCATTGGAGATTTCACCTTGTACTTTGATGATTCTGTTTTAACTTTGAAAGATGTTTTATATGTGCCGGATTTTCGGTGGAACCTTATTTCAATTTCCAAACTTTATGTTGATGGATATTCCGTTATTTTTTATAGTGGTGTTTCTATCATTGGTAATAACGGTGTTTTCTGTCGTGGGATGCTGAATAATTCTCTCTATGTTATTAACTGTAATCATAAGTCTTCCGCAAGTATTGCATGTCATTCATCCGTAATTGATAATCCTAGAAAGAGAAAACTTACTTCTTCTGATGAGGATCTTACATATCTCTGGCACTTGAGATTGGGTCACATCAGCTTGAAGCGGATTCAGCGACTTGCAGATGACGGTACATTGGACTTAGTCCGGGTTGTACCTTATCAAGTCTGCGAATCCTGCATCGAGGCAAGATGTCAACCTGGCCTTTTAAGGCTAGTCAGTCTCGAGTAGAGGAAGTGTTAGAATTGATCCATTCTGACTTATGTAGACCAATTTCCACGCAGGCTCGTGGAGGGTACGAGTACTTCATCACTTTCATTGATGTTTACTCAAGGTACGAATACGTTTACCTGCTTCGCTACAAGTCTGAATGCTTTGAGAAATTAAAAGAGTTCAAGGCTGAGGTAGAAAAGAAGGTCAGGAAAACTATCAAGTCACTGTGATCTGACCGCGGTGGCGAATACCTCAGTAACGAGTTCCTGCAGTATTTGTCAGATAATGGGATTACATCCCAGTGGACTGCACCAGGTACTCCCCAGCAAAACGGTGTAGCTGAAAGAAGAAATAGGACTCTTCTAGAGATGGTAAGATCAATGACGAGTTATGCAAACTTACCAATCTCGTTTTGGGGATACGCATTGGAAACAGCTGCTTACGTGTTAAATGTGGTGCCTTCTAAATCAGTTCCTAAGATGCCTTCTGAGCTCTTCCTTGGTCGCAAACCGAGTTTGTGCAAGTTTAAGGTATGGGGCTGTCCGACACACGTACTGTCGAAGGAACCTGATAAATTAGAAAGCAGGTCAAAAGTAATACTGTTTATAGGGTATCCCAGGCAAACGAAAGGTGGTTACTTTTACTGTCCTGAGAGTCAGAGAGTCGTTGTTAGCACCAATGCTAGATTCTTGGAGGATGAGTATGTGAGTAATCACAAGTCAAGGAGTGATATCGTTCTTCAAGAGATTGAAAACAAGAATGCGATTCCAAGGGAAGGGGAACGTGTAGATGTGGGTGCACCTGTGAGAGGTACAACACCACAGACACGTTCTTCAGTGCAAGGTGCAGAACCACAAGTTACTGCACCTACTGCTGACACGGCACCGATGCCTCGTCGTAGTGGGAGAGTTATTTTCCAACCGAAAAGGTACATGTTTGTGGGTGAGTCTTCGGACTTGAGCCCGGAAGACGGACATGAGGACTCTGACCCACTGACTTATGAAGAGGCAGTGCAGGACAAGGATGTTGAAAAATGGCGTGTCGCCATGGATTCCGAAATTGAATCCATAATTGCTATGGATGTATTCCAGAAAACTGATTTGTCGGATGACTTTAGGGCCATAGGGTGCAAATGGGTACACAAGAGATAGAAAGGGGCGGATGGAAAGATTACGTCTTTTAAGGCCAGACTGGTGGCAAAGGGTTATAGTCAGAAAGAGGGCATTGACTATAACAAAACCTTTTCACCCGTAGCCATGCTCAAGTCCATCCGGATACTCCTTGCCATAGTTGTGTATATGGACCTCAAGATTTGGCAGATGGATGTCAAAACTATTTTTCTAAATGGCTACCTTGAAGAAGGTAGGGACATCTATATGCAACAACCCGAGGGTTACATACGCAAGGGCGAAGAACATCTTGTCTGGAAGCTTAGGAAGTCCTTGTATGGACTTAAGCAAGCTTTGAGGTCGTGGAACTTACGTTTCAACGATGTGATTAAATCCTATGGATTTGCACAGTTGGAAAACGAAAGTCGTGTTTACCGACTTTGTGTCAGTGAGAGCGTGGTTTTCCTTGCACTATACGTTGATGACATACTCCTATTTGGAAACAACGAGGGAGTGATGTCGGAAATCAAGGTTTGGTTATCCGAACAGTTCCAAATGAAGGATTTGGGAGAAGCTGGCTACATTCTTGGAATTAAGGTCTTACGAGACCATAAGAGAAGAATGGTGAACTTATCCCAGGCATCCTATGTGGATATTGTGATAGCCCGGTTCAGCATGCAACTCGCCAAGAAAGGTTTGCTACCTTTCAGACATGGCGTTCATCTTTCTAGTGGGCAGTGTCCCGAGACACAGCGGGAGAAAGATGAGATGAGTCTTGTACCATACGCTTCGGCGGTGGGTAGCCTCATGTATGCGATGCTGTGTACCAAGCCAAATATCTGTTATGACGTTGGCATGGTAGCAAGATATCAGTCTAACCCTGGATAGGCGCATTGGACTGCGGTAAAGCACATCCTCAAGTATTTGAAGAGAACTAGGAATTACTGCCTAGTTTATCAAAGTGAGGATTTATGCACTGTGGGTTATACAGACTCGGATTTCCAAGGGGACCAGGATGAGAAGAAATCGACCTCGGGATATGTGTTTACCTTGGGAGGTGGAGCTGTATATTGGAGGAGCTCAAAGCAGAAATGCATTGCTGACTCCACTATGGAGGCGGAATATGTCGCCGCCTCCGAAGCCTCGAAAGAGGGGGTATGGCTCAAGAACTACCTTTTAGAGTTGGGCGTGATTCCGAGTTTGCCGAGGAGCATCACAATTTATCGTGATTACTCTGGTGCAATGGTGAACTCAAAGGAACCGCGGTCTCACAGGGCAAGCAAACACATAGAGAGAAAGTACCATATCATACGAGCGATCGTATCGAGGGGTGATGTGCTGATTAACAAGATTGACACTAAGGACAACCTTGCTGATCCACTTACAAAGTGCTTGCCGCAGAAAGTTTACGAAAGACATATTCGTAAGCTGGGTCTGAGGTGGATGCCGACCACTGACAGTGGTTAAAGAGATAGCAGGCTAGATAGACGGACTGTATACTCTGTAATAACTAAGTTATGCTTTGAGTATAAGTTGGAGATTGATGGGTTTTGTATACTGAAAGCAATTATTATAATGAGTATACTATGGTTTATTTCTCCTATCTGTCAAACAAACTTACATGTATGTAACAATGGTATCCTCTTGTCTCACCGATAAGGACGATCATACGGCGTGTAGTAGATCCCAAAAGACAGTATGATCACTTGACCTAGTGAGACATAAACCTAACCACAGCCGAGATAATGTATGAGGATACGTCTGTCCAGATGGCTGCGGCATTGTCAGAATAAGGAGTCTGTCTTGGTTACTTGACATGCTGGTACGCAAGGGTGGTGTATTGATGGACCGTAGTGAGATGTATTTGACTTTCTAACATCAGGGAATACAAGATCTCGTTATTGATTTAGTCCAAACCCTAACGAAGGTTCAGGGGTTTGCACGGATTGACTGTTGCTTTGACTTGCCATGGTGGAGAGCCTGAGTAACGTGCTCGTATATCCACATCTTGGGTAACATTAGTTTGTGTAGTACTGCCTGAGACTGGGTTTAGGTAACCATATCCGAGTAATAGGATGGGGATATTCCCTGAGGAGCTCAATGACATTCATTGTGCCAAAGTCCTGCAGGCTGATTAAGTTCAGGCATGAATGATAAGGATTGAGTGGTACTACTCGGGAATAATAAGATATTAATTAATTGTAGATAGAGCTTGTCAGAAGCTCCGATTAATTAATGAATGTCCGGTAACCTTAAATATGGAGATTCTTAATTAATGCAGTCCTTTCTCATAACGTGGTGATAAAGGGGTAGGTCAGTATTAATTTTGTGGTGAAAAAGAATTAATATTAATTAATTAATTGTGTCTTGGGTTGTGGACATGGGAATTAATTAATTTATAGGCCCACTTTATTATTTGCATTAGGTCCCAAGACTGGCCCAATCAAATATGTTGATTTGAGCCCAATAGCCCATTAGGGATAAAACCCTGGGTCTGTAAATAGACCTCTCACTCTCTGAAACCCTAGCCACTTCACAACACTCAAAGTCAGTTGAAACCCCAAATCAGAGAGAGAGAGGGCGGCACATGCAGTAGAGGGAGGAGAAGGAATTTCGACTCTGGCCTATTGATACAGATTTGTGGAATCCTCACCACTAGCAGATCTGAACAACATTGGGATACAAACCTGATGATCTGATCTGGAGAACAAGATTTTCTTTTTCTTCCTTTCTTTATTTTCGATTTTATCTAGAGATTAGATCTCTAATTTCTGTTTCCGCAGATTTAATCGAATCGCGTGGTTGAATCAAAGGGAATATTCAAACGCGAAAGATCGGATCAGACTCTATGGATTTACGGTATTCTCTAAATCCACGAATTAATTAAATTCATAGGAGCATGCTAGGTTTTTGTGAATTATGATTATATGCAATATCCATAAATCGATCCCTTTCACTAGGGTTTTTGTGATTCGGTTCACTGAAAATCCCTACACAAGACCCTTGAAGATTTGTCAAGATTTGAAGATCTGTATTCAAATTTAAATTCTATAATAAATAGGATTTTATTTTATTTCCTATTTTGGGGCCAGGTGGAATTTTTGTTTGTCTTAATTGCCCTCGTATGATGTGTGATTTATTATTTGCGCAATAAGCATGTGTAGATAATAGGAAAACATGATTTACTTCTTTATTATTTACAGCTTTCAACATCATGCTTATGTGATTAATTTCTTGTTGGATTATATTCTGAATTTTTGGACATGTTTAATGACATGCAAAAATCTGGTAAAATATAATGACATGAAATTATTTATGTGCACATTTAGAAATGTTTTGAGTTTAAAAGTACTAAGCAAGATTTTTTAATTAAAATTGATAGACCTCCACTAAGCAATCCTAGACTGTAAGTGTGCCTCTCGTCTTAGTAAACATCTACGAGTATAGCTTGCTAATTCACGGAGGTTCATGGGGTGTAGTTGTTAGGATTTCTAGACCAAAAGTTTAAATCAAGTTAATAGTGAGAGGGTTTTGGGTAAACATCTACGAGTGTAGCTTGCATAATTCTTTTCTCATAAGTATTCTAGGATTGATTTAAATTATAGATAACAAAGGCTTTAAGGGTCATGTGGTATGGTTTTGCACCATGCTAAACTTATCTATTTTAGTTAGAGTTAAATTTGTGGTTGATTGCTTAGAAGCATCTGAGGATATAATGCAGTTGCTGCTTGATAAGCTCATATTTATACTCACTTATCTATATTTTTCTCCATTTTTAAGTGCAATTGATTTGTGTTTTTACTTATTTCTGTGCATGAGACTGTTTTAGAGGATGTTACGCCCTTCGTGGTGAGTTTTTCAGGTATTTAGGGCTAAAAGGAGGCGAAATGATAAAAGAGCTGAGTTACATAGAGTTGCCGCTTCAATTGACGCACGTGAAGTCGACCAAGTTGGAAGATGAAGCCAAAAACCCAAAGCAGAGCCTCTGTGTCGATTGACATGGTGCATGTCGATCGATACAGAGATCGGATGTCGATCGTAAGCAAGGCAGAAGAGGAAGAGTTCGACACTGGCGTTCCTGTCGATCGAGATGCTCCCTATCGATCGACAGGGAGGACATGCAGGTGTGTCGATCGATAGGCTCCCTGTCGATCGACACAGAGGTCAAGTTGGGGAATCAACACAACTCTCATCCTGGATTTCGACCTTGCATCTATGTCAATCGTCAGACTCCCTGTCGATTGACACAAAAGTCCGACATGGAGATTTTTGCCTGTTTTGGAAGTTTTTATTATTTTAGCCCAATAACTAGATTAGGTCTTTTTCTCTCCTCTATAAATAGGACTTAATTATGCACGAATTTCAGACTTGGAATCCCTAATTTTACATTCAGCTTTGGAGTTTTTAGAGACATTCAAGGTTCCTCTTGATTTGTAAGTTAATCAATAATATGTTTTGTTGGTCCCGGATTATCAGGGTATAACTTGGCAGCGGAAAATGTGTTAAATCGTTTCTTACGCTCTGCTGGTTACTCAGCTGACTGGGACCTTGTCAGCTGGTAAGTCAACTGGCACTATGAGTACTCAGCTGACTGGCGACTGGCTGGTCAGCTGGTAGCTCAAGACTTAGAATATCTTAGCCTTGTTTGCACAGTTATATCAGTTTTCAGATATACACCAGCACTTGAGTGCTGGGTTTCA
>JAPKLW010003134.1:36104-46373 GCA_026898455.1 Plectranthus barbatus | reverse complement strand
ATATATATATATATATATATATATATATATATATATATATATATATAGAGTTGTAATCATATGTGAACCACCTCCCAGATGAGAGATAAGAACTAATCTGAATCATTGTTTTTGAATTTTGAATGGTCCAGATTTAAGATTTGATTTGATTTTATTACTTAATTTAATTATTTTTAATTACACTAAGGGCTTAATGGTAATTAAAATATTTAAATTATATTTTTTCATAACCACCTCCTAAAATATCTCTTCCATCCAAAATTTATATATAATTAAATTAAATTCTAAACCGTAAATCAATGCAACATTCACGTTTTTTTATTTCACAAATTATCATCATATACACACAACATTTAAACCAATCCCTTGAGGAGCAGCCAGGGAAAGTAGGCAGACCACCAATGCGGAGACGCTATGCTTCATTACCCAGGTGATAAGGCTTGTGTGATGATGATGATGATGATGGTTTCAGTTATGTTGAGATACTAAAACCATATGGTATTGGTGGGTTGCAGGGAGCGTGTGTGTGGGCTGATTGATGAGGATGATTTTTTTGCAAACTTTTTTTATTTACGTGGATTTAGTGTATAATTTCATTAAAAAATATGCAGTTATTCCGCCTGTAAACATGCATAAATAGAGCATATTTATTGCAATATTTTATGAGTACTGCTTGTATTTGTGGCGTGATAATTACTGCAAATAATTATATCATTTATTGCAACTAAATTGTATAAAAAATGCAATTTTTTATTGATAAACAAGTTGAATTTTATTTATGGTCTTTTAAAATAGCTTAATATTTGAAATCCCAAAGAACATAAAAATTAATTTGAAATTCGAAAATGTAGTGATCCAATCCCACAAAATTAGGAGTGAAATTCGTGCATATATATTCTGATTTTTTTTAAAAAAAAAACCCACGTAGTGCAACTTATTCCTCTTAAATATGCAACTTTTTTCTCTTACTAATGCAGCGAATTCGAGTAAATTTTAAATTTTAAATGCATCAACTGCCTTCCTTGATTTTCGAAATAAAAATCATGGGAAGATTTAATTTATGGATTAAAGACTAAAATACCCTTATATGCAACTTTTTGTGTCTATATATGCAGCGAATTTTTAAATTTTTTTTTTAAATCTGATCCGTCTATTTAATTAATCAATGATCCAGATTTGGTCTTATTTCTTATCTGAGAGGTGGTTGATACTATAACGCTCCCGTATATATATATATATATATATATATATATATAGTATACTTAACAAAAACCTTAGTTTTTTATTTATAGCTTGAGATGCCTATGTTTTTCCTCACGAATGAAGTATAATTGGTGGACTGAATTTATGTGTGTTAAATAGTCTTGCAGTTGTAGCAGACCTTTTTTGAAATCCAGATCAAACCCACCAGAGAACATAACCAACCCAGCTTGGACCAAGCCCAGACCCAAGAAATTTATAATCATGTAAATAATTAATGATATATTTCAAAAAATAATAGCTTTGTTTCTTGATAAAGTCATAATTTGAAATAACGGGGTACAGAACAAAGTAAATTTGTAACATTCTTATTAGATATATTCTCACATTCTACAACAACACTTGTGTTAATTTGCAACGTATAAAATGAACTATAAATTTACTGTATGTTGTATTTCCTAACATACTATTATAATTTGCAAAATTAAAAGAACAAATATAATTGATAAATACGAAGAAAGAAGCAATCTTAAGAAAGCTAAACATGTTCCATACATAAAATAGGTAGGATATTTTTTACTTATTAGATTAAGAATTTTTTTTTTCGTTTGTCTATAGAATTAAAGCTTTTGGTTTGCATTAATTTTGTCGTTTCAAATAGCAGTCTTCACTCTTCTGTTAAACCTTGAGTGCTTTTATGCATGAAAATGAAAGCAAGAATCTTGGGTTGTTTCTATCGATGAGTTAATTATGAAATGATTGAAATTTTCAGTAAGGTAAAGTTCTGTTTAATTCTATTTCTTTTGTTCTTTGGACATAACAACCTAATAATTTTCTCACTAAAAACTAATAAATCATAGAAAAATAATAATATAATTAGATTATCCACAAAAAATAAAGATGTTATTTAAGGGATCGAAATAATATTATTTTTTTTAACATATATAATAAAACTGATAATAAGATATCATATTTGAACTTCCCATCATTAGCTTTCCACTCGTCATCATCAAATCAAAATATTTAATTTTGTTTATTAATTTATACTAGTGCTTTAAACAAGCAAGTCTCCTAGATCAAACGATTCAAATAATGAGTTTAAATCAGACATGGAAGCACTGATAACATACTAAATAAAATTTCTAAACAATTCCAATAAAAAAAACAAAAAAAAAAAACGATGAAGCCGAGGATGTTTTGTTAGAACTTGGATTGTATGAAATCAACAGTCTTAGTATCCGTCTGGAATGACTTAGCAAGAAGATCGTTGGCGATAGCCGGCTTGGAACCGAACACAGCATTCGCAACAGTGATAACTCCTGGGTTTTGGCTGCTGAGAGCTACAATGGCGACCGCATTGGCATTTCCAGTGTTTCTCTGAAAATGGACGAGATTTACAGGGAACACGAAAACGTCGCCTTTCTGAAGCACTTTTGTAATAAGACGGTTGTCCGGGTTGGAGGTCACGAACCCTACTTCCAAGGTACCCTGGAGCACGGTGAGAATCTCGGTTGCTCGAGGGTGAGTGTGGGGAGGGTTGACACCCCATGGAGCAAAATCTATGCGGGCCATGGAAATCCCCAGAGTGTTGAGCCCTGGGATTTGTGCCACATTCACCGGAGTTACCTTCGATCCCACAGGATTTGAGGTGTTCCCGGGGATGTGAAGTCCGGCAAAGTAGAAATCATCCACTTGTACAACCGTTGGATCCTTGCATGCGAATCCATTTACTAGTACTGTACAAAGAAACATGCATGCATCATCATATATAATTAGTTCAAATTAATACGTATGTAATAATGATAGCAAGATAAGTTTGAAGACGATTTGATTTGGTCGTACCAGGGCCAGTGGGATCAGCAACACAGAAATCTTGAAGAGGGCTTGGATCAGATGCTGAAGCTACTACAAAAACTGCAACAAAAATATTGATCAACACAATAAAACTTGATGCCATATTCTTTTTTTTTTAGAATTTTCTGTGAGTTGCTAGATGTGTTTGATCGAGATAGGAAACAACGTGACAGAGTGAACAGGATTTATAGCTGCATGCTGATTTTGGCCGTCGTCCTTTCCGATAACCAACCGTGTTGAAACGGTAAAAAGAAATATTAAAATCTTTGATTGCGGCAGGCGCTATATCATATATATAGTTTCTTGTATGTAAATTAAAACGACAACTTATTATATATCCAATATCGCCAGACGGCTTACACCTGATTATTTGGAAGAATTAGCATTAAAGAAATAAGGTTCATGTCCCATAGTGATTATTACTGTAGGGAAATATATTTCCTGTATTTCACTCAAATAATAAAAGATATACATGGGAGTTTATATAGGCAAAGGAAATACAGGAAATAATTTTAACTAGCCAAATTTTATAACTACATGCACAAAATAGCCACCCTTATGAAAAACTACACAAAATAGCCAAATTGTACTTTGTCTGTCATATATGTCTTAGTCCACCAATCAATTTTTTCGGTTTATGTGTAAACCCTAACAGAATTGTTTTTTTATTATTAAAAATTTAGGGTTTCATTTAAAAAGTAATAATAAACCAATAAAATATTAGGGAATATATACTCAGCTTGATTTCGGCATTTTCCAGCTTGATTTCGGCATTTTCAGCTTGATGTCGTCATTTTCAGCTTGATTTCGGAATTCACTATATTTATTTTTTAAACTTATCTTGATTTCGTCATTTTCAATATTTTGAGCTTGAGTTCGATAATTTTGCTGAATTCACCATTTTTATTTTAAAAATTATGCTTATTTTATAAATATTCATTAATAATTCACCATGTAATTATTTTACTAACGAAATTATATTTTGAACTAAAGAAATAATTATAATTTAATACATAATAGGGTTTACAAATGGAAGTTGTTATAATTTTGGCTGGAGTTTGAATATAATAGTATATGGAACTTGCATTTAAATTGGGATTTAACTCAGAAGAAAATGGGCTTGAATTCAAAAAAAAAAAGCTAGATCTCGGTGAAATGAGCTTGATTTGGACTATAAATTAAAAAATGCAAATTTGAACTCCTTTTTAGATATTAAATTACATTACATGTATTGAATACAAATTCCTCATTTGCGAAACACGGGTATTTTGAATTGAAATCATGCAAATCACAAGTATTTGGAATTGAGATGTGAGATATAAATAAGCATTCAAATATGAGATTTGTTGTTCACACATGTTGCAATACGTACAATAAAATTTGTAAAAATGTAACAAATTAATTAGGCGGAATTCTTTCCGGACAAGCACGTTTTGTGTGACTTGTTGATCCACAAATACTACATTTTTTTGGTGCTCGTCATCTATTAGTCGATGTTTGTCCCGCCTGTGCTCCCGAAGGACGACGACTATTTCTTGGTTGACTGGCTTGGCGATTGACGATGGGTGGCAAAACAACACATGCTTGTGCCTCCGGTGATACAATCCACTCATCTCTTGGAGGAAGAGGGTGTACAATTCCTCCATAAGTTTCTCGCCAGTTTGATGTCTTGTAGTACTCACAAACATAATCGTACACACCTAAACCCTTGAAGCTGCAACAATAATAATTAAAAACTTGATCGTTATGAATGAAAGTTTAATTCTATCGATATATTTTACTAACCGAATTGCAGCAATAGCATGTGAACATGGAATCAGATCCATCTGAAACTCCCGACAATCGCATAAGCTGTCTTCAAGATCCACCTTCCAAGTTCTATCCTTGTCTTTGACTTTGAAATGATATTCAGAAACAGGCGAAACCGTGTACCCGTGTGAAATATCCGACAATGGAGTCATTTTGGCCACGACTTCCTCAGTCAAGTCATCGTATCTTGCAAAGGCCTTAGCTCGCCGTTCATCGAACCATTTTTTGACAATGTGTCTATATAGCTCAATAATGGAACAAATGGGTAGACGTCTAGCATCTAATAACCTGGAGTTGAACACTTCTGCTGCATTCGATGTCATGAAGCTATAACGGCGAACCGGACATTTAGACCTAGCCCACTTTTCAGGCCCCACTGTCATGAGTTTGTTGTATGCAGTGGGGCAATGCTGTTGAATCTGGTCCATTGCCTTCTGATAGACGATAGAACGGTATGCATAGGCTGCCTTGTAGTATAACTGCACGATAGTTGAATTGAATGTCGTCAACTTATTTTGAATATGATAACCACATAAGGCATGCGTCGCCTCTGGATAAACTGAGCTTACTGCCTTGGCAATGCTGATGTGTTGGTCCGAAACAATAAGCAACTGTGGACTACAATCGAAAGCCATTCGCAGTCGTGACATAAACCACGTCCAGCTCTCATCGTTCTCGATCGGTGCAAATCCAATAGCTAGAGGAAAGATTTGTTCGTTGCCATCTTTGGTAACAGCAACCAATAACACACCTTTATTTCGCCCCTTCAGGTGTGTAGCATCCACCACAATCACTTGCCTTAAACAAGTCCTGAAAGCCGCACGTGACACACTCAAGGCAACAAAGAAATGGCGTAATCGTTGATCCTCGCCGATATCCATGTCTGTAATAGTGCCCGGATTCCATTTTTGGAGAACATCGAGATATTTTGGTAGCAAGTTGAATGATTCTTCTAAGCCACCATAAATCATCGATATAGCTCCATTTCTAGCGCGCAATGCATTGCTGTAACTGACCTTAATACCAAAACTCTGTTGTAGTTCAGCCATTATATCGCGCGGCTTGATGATAGATCCTTGTATACGCATCCTCCGAGCAAAGTAAGCTGAGATCGCCTTTGATCGTATAGTTCTACTGCGGATGTTGTTTAGACTCAAAGTACAACTATGAGTTGGGATGAATTCGCGGACTACCCAACATCCCGCTGAATTCGAGGCACGTAGGATGAATGTACAATTAGGATTGCGGCTGCAATTGTACACCACCCGAGTTGTAGAAGAACGCGTCACTTTGAATTCAACGTGATGCTCCATGTGCCAAAGTCCGACAGCCACGTACAAGTCCTCTTTTCTCCAAAACATTTTGCCCTTTTCCAGTTCCCCTTCCAATACTTCTTGTAGATCTGGCAATACAGGTGAGTCGGATGTATCTATCGGAATAATTGGAAGTAACCAATTATTCATTTGACTGCTTAGACCTTCAATTGTTTCTGTCGATAATGGGTTAGCCGGAAGTAGGCTTGATACAATGGCACCCATCCCACCTTGTTCTCTCACCCAAGCGGTGAAATCTTCAATTGTACAATTGAACAATGAAGCATTGTAATTTTGGCGTTCATCACCATCTGATGAGTCTGTATCGAATTTAGCTTCTTCATCATCGGAATGGACAACTATATTCGGATTTTGTTGGTGCGCACCGAATTCAGCATCATCGTCACTGTTATCATCTGGAGCATTTTCATTTGAATCTGGGACTGGAGAACTTCGACTTTCACTGCTTCCCTCTCCAAATCTCACTGATGATGAAAAACGATGTAGTTCTTCTGGTGTTGGACTATAAGGGTTGTGTGGTTGTGGGCTCAATGAAGCCATGTGTGGCCTGTACGGAGATGGTTGTCGGCGAGATCCTCCAGCACCCCCATCGGATTGCAAGTTCATCACTAAATAAACATTCGGCTCCCAATACATGTTACAAAGCCGTTGAAGGAGCGTGTTTGTTGCGAGCACCGAAGGAACCGTCCTCCCACTTCTTGTTTCAGCAAGATAATAAAGGGTGTAAGAACCCACCATGGCATGAGAATGGAGGATGTATTGAACATTCCTCTGCAATTCTTCTAGTGTGATAGCATGAGAGGGTATCATGACAACTCTTTCATCTCCACCGATGTAGTTGTATAGATTGTCCCATTGACCATTGTAATGCAAAATGATAGAACGGTAATCCATTTTTTTAATTTAGAGAGAATTTTTGGAGAATGAGTGTTTGAGAGGGTTTAGAGATAGTTTTCAGAGTATGGGATTCTTTTGAGGATGAAACATTTTTTGTTCTCTTTTTTGAGAAAAATTGAATTGTAATTCAGTCCCCGAATTGTCCAATATTATTTCTGTAGTGTATAGTACATAAAGTGAAATTATTTTTCCAATATTGTACTACAATTATTTGAGCATCTTTCCAGTAAAAAATTGACCATATTAATTATCAGTTTGAATTCAATGTATTGGCATGCATGTGTTTTGTACGATGCATGCAAAAGTGACAGTCATTCACGTGAAAAAAAGTTGATTTATAGTTTTTTTTAAAAAAAATCCGAAATAAATATCAAAATGCCAAAATCCATCTCAAATTGCCGAAAGCAAGATCAAATAGCCGAAATATATCTCAAATTGCCGAAATCAATCTCAATTTGGCGAAATATATCCCGTTAAATCCTGCCCAATTTTGAGTTATTTCTCATGCGTTTTTTTAATTTTTTTTAACTAAAAACCGAAATATATCTCAAATTGCCGAAATCAATCTCAATTTGGCGAAATATATCCCGTCAAATCCTGCCCAATTTTGAGTTATTTCTCATGCGTTTTTTTAATTTTTTTAACTAAAAACCGAAATATATCTCAAATTGCCGAAATCAATCTCAATTTGGCGAAATATATCCCGTTAAATATATCCCAATTTTTATCAATTTCTTATCCGTTTTTTTAATTTTTTTTTAACTAAACACCGAAATCAATCTCAATTTGGCGAAATATATCCCGTTAAATCCTGCCCAATTTTTATCAATTTCTCATCCGTTTTTTTAATTTTTTTTAACTAAAAACCGAAATATATCTCAAATTGCCGAAATCAATCTCAATTTGGCGAAATATATCCCGTCAAATCCTGCCCAATTTTGAGTTATTTCTCATGCGTTTTTTTAATTTTTTTAACTAAAAACCGAAATATATCTCAAATTGCCGAAATCAATCTCAATTTGGCGAAATATATCCCGTTAAATATATCCCAATTTTTATCAATTTCTTATCCGTTTTTTTAATTTTTTTTTAACTAAACACCGAAATCAATCTCAATTTGGCGAAATATATCCCGTTAAATCCTGCCCAATTTTTATCAATTTCTCATCCGTTTTTTTAATTTTTTTTAACTAAAAACCGAAATATATCTCAAATTGCCGAAATCCATCTCAATTAATTTGATTGCAAATATTATTCGACAATATGTCTAAAATATAACACATTTTGATACACATTTTGATACACGTTTTGTTACACATTTTGATAAAAATAAAAACCGAAATATATCTCATTTTGCCGAATTCAATCTCAATTTTGCGAAATATATCCCGTGTAATATATCCCAATTCTGGAAGTATATGTCATCGATTTTCTAATTTATTTTTTAATAAATTTCATTATAAATTATTCTATGCGTTTAATATTTTATATTATTAATTTATAATCGATATTTATCCTTATTTATAACTTGAATTCAAATTCAACATATTTGAATTTAGACATTGCTTGAGTAAAATATGAATAAAATAAAGGATGACGGAATAAATAGAAAAAAAAGAGAGAGAAAAGTCATTGCTTGTTGGAATATTGTATGAATGAAGAAGGAGTGAATTTGAACTATACAAATTCACCCTTAAATAGAAGGGACTATGAATAAAAAAATATATATAATAATGGCTTTTAATGTTTGAAAATTTTTAAAAAATAACCAACATAATGGAGTTTGTAATGTTAACTATTTTGAGCAAGAATTATTGTGCAAGTAGTTCACGTGAAAGTGAAAGTGGTTCAATAATGTAGTAAAAAGTAGAATTGACACAGACTTTCATGTACAAAAAGTACTAGTGATGTGATTTGTCCAAAAATTTTGAGGAGACCGAAATCCATTTGAATACCAATACCATATAAGACCGAAATCCATCTCAATTTGCTCAACTCTAGGCGAATTAAATGAAATATATCTCAATTTACCAAAATCAAGCCCAATTTGAATGAGTAATAACCCAATTTGAACTATATTTCCACTAATTCCATTTCAATTGGGCGAAATCTAGACCAATTTGCCGAAATCAATCTCAATTTACCGAAATCTAGACCAATTTGCCCAAATCAATCTCAATTTACCAAAATAAAGCCCAATTTGGATGAGTAGTATCCCAAATTGAACTATATTTCCACTAATTCCATTTAATTTGGGTGAAATCTAAGTCAACTACATGAAATATATCCCAAATTGTTGTGTAATTACATAAAAAGTAGTTCTAATCGAACTATAATGTAGTGTAGGACTACATTGTTGTCTAATTACATAAACAGTAGTTCTAATCGAAATCGAACTACAATGTAGTATTGGACTACATTGTTGTCTAATTACATAAACAGTAGTTCTAATGGAACTACATTGTAGAATTGGACTACATTGTTGTGTAATTACATAAAAAGTAGTTCTAATCGAACTATAATGTAGTGTTGGACTACATTGTTGTCTAGTTACATAAACAGTAGTTCTAATCGAAATCGAACTACAATGTAGTATTGGACTACATTGTTGTCTAATTACATAAACAGTAGTTCTAATGGAACTACATTGTAGAATTGGACTACATTGTTGTGTAATTACATAAAAAGTAGTTCTAATCGAACTATAATGTAGTGTTGGACTACATTGTTGTCTAGTTACATAAACAGTAGTTCTAATCGAAATCGAACTACAATGTAGTATTGGACTACATTGTTGTGTAATTACATTAAAAATAGTTCTAATCGAACTATAATGTACTGTTGGACTACATTGTTGTATAATTTTATCAAAAATTGATGTAAATAAAGTACAATGTAGAATGAATTAAAAATTTGAAATCTAGCTCAATTCAAAGAGATCCATCTCAATTTTGCCGAAATATATCCCAATTTGCCGAAATATATCCCATTTTGCCGAAATATATCCCGATTGACCGAATTCAATCTCAATTTAGCGAAATATATCCCGTCAAATATATCCCAATTTTCAAGCATTTTATCATCCAATTTTATTTATTTTTTTAAATAAAAAATCGAAATATATCCCTATTGACCGAATTCAATCTCAATTTAGCGAAATATATCCCGTCAAATA
>JAPKLW010003134.1:0-36004 GCA_026898455.1 Plectranthus barbatus | reverse complement strand
TATATCCCGTCAAATATATCCCAATTTTCAAGCATTTTATCATCCGACTTTTTTTTTTCATTTTTTCCGAAAAAATCGAAATATTTCTCAAATGCCGAAATCCATTTAAATTTAGCGAAATATATCCCTTCAAATAATATCCCAATTTTGAATCATTTTATCATCCAACTTTTTTAATTTTTTTACTCGAAAAAATTCGAAATTTATTTCAACATATTTAGCATTAAACAATATAAAAAGAAATGCACTCTGAAATCAATTAATTCAAACATAAACAATATCCAAAATATCCCAATTACAAAAACCATTAAATTCAAAAAAGAAATTGTCATAATGCTACACTAACATTATTTATCATCGAATGACATATCAAAAATCGACCATGCCATAAACATCCTATATTTTACTTCCACATCTTCCCTATTAATCCAGTAATGAGTTGGCCTCCCACATATTAACTGGTCCATGTGAATGCAAGCATAAACAGCTTCATTCGACTCCTCATAAGCACTGAAATTTTTGGTAAAATCGATAGACAATGGCCTATCAATTTCGGCCAAACCTATTTTGTTAAGTTCAAAATAACCGTCGGCGCGTAAAAACTTGTAGAAATTATCGGTCATGCGCCTAACAAGATCCGCTCTATACCGTTGCATTTGTGGAGATAGATTGTTGAAGTCGGCAGCATAAATAAAACAACTCCAAGTGGCCAAGTCAATCCTCAAACACAACCAATGACCTCCAGCGTCATATGGCATGAGTAACTTTAAAAAAATTAAAGATTAATTAAATTATTTCAATGTATTAAATTTTTCTAAAATAGAAATTGAAAAAATTATAACACTTACCACTGAAGCAGTGTACCAAGGTCGAGAACTTGGACTATCTTCTCCTTTAATGAAATCCAGTAATTCTTTGGAAACAGAAGTGGCTTTACTTCGAGGAGCCAGATTTGTAGGATACGACTTCAAGAACAAAGACTGTAAAAAAACATAACCAAAAAAAAAAAAAATTTAAAATCGAAACAATTAAACTAAAGAATAAAAATCTTAAGTTAAATAAATTATATCGAACCTTGAATCTCGGGCTTATAACACAAACCCATTCTGGATTACAAGTACGTGTAACGTACTTGCTCTTCGATATCAACTTCATGTTGAGGGCCTCAACATAAAGCTCCACATGGGCTTCAGAGAGTTTTCTGTTCATGTCTTCAAGATGTTCAAAGAATGATTGACTCAACTTAGCTCCATTTGTCTGTGAAACCCGGAGTTGATTATCGCCAGACTCTCTATATTGACGATAATTTCGCACGACTTCTTTTTTCACGCCAAACGGTGCAGATTTTTTGGACTTTCGCTCAATGTCGTCATCAATACCAGAAGACTGCAATTTTATAAAAAATTAAATCAACATAAACATAGAATCAAATAATACAAAAAATTATTTTAAATTATACCTCTTCACTTCGAGTTTGAGGTTGAGGTTGAGGTTGAGGTTGAGAACTAGAAGCATCGGATTGCCGGCATGCATGAATAGCTTCATAAACAAACTCCTTCAAGCCAGGTACCACCTCATCAACAATGAATTGCTTCACGGCTGCAAAAAACTTAGCATCTCTCTCTTGCCTCCGAGCTTCCCCTCCAGAAGATGAATCCGATGATTGCCTACTACTCCTCTTCCTCCTACTCCTCGTTACTTGTGTATGTGGCTCGAACTCAGGGTGATCAGTCTCAACGTCAGGCTGCTCGCTCTCAAACTGAGGCTGCTCTTCCTCGTTCACCTCCACATTTACCAAATAACCACCTCCATGCCATGCCTCATTGTGGATGACATTCTCAATGTCATGCTCATCGTGGGCTTCATCATCCGCCTCAACTAATATCTCTACCCTCTCAGTGTGTGTAGATGTTTCATGTGCTTCATCGAGCACATCATGCACATCATGCTCTATGCCGAGGCCTTGCTTGTGTAATATGCGTTGTGTCGATATTGGGGCCACATATTGAACACCCAATGTACCTGATCCTTGTGATGATCGCCAGTACAGTGTTCTCATTTCTGATGGCGAAGGAGGTAGGGCAGTTAAAACAATTAGCTGCAAAATTTAATTTAAGAGTTAAATAAGATAAGATAAGATAAAATAATATTATGATTTTAAAACAAAAATACACACTCACAAAATAAATAGATTACCTGTTGAGAAAAGAAAGCTACCCAATCTTTGATACTAGCGCGTTTAAAACGCCACTTCAACATCCGTGGCTCGGCATTACGGTCTACTATCTTTCCACACACCTGCCCCAATTGAGGAATAACCTCATATGCCCAAACCTAACAAAATAATTAACAAAAAAATTAAAGATTAACAAAATAATTTAGTAATATATGAAATGGTGAAGAGTTGTATTTTTATACCTGTAGTACCCAGAACGGTCCAGGAAGATGATAGCCTTTCTCAGCACTACTCCTATTAGTAGGTACGTGCTTACTATAATACAAAAGTGCTTTGTATGCGTATGCACCCCATGGAAATTCGTTCCATGCATCTAATCTTCACTAAGAACATATATCCAATTTTCTATTTTTCTCTTATCCGTGTATCCCAACCCGACAAACCAAAATGCTAAAATGTTAGCTACCCTAAGGTACAAATGCCTATGTGTAATATCAACTTTTTTGAATTCAAATCGCTTCAAGAGTTCTTTAGCACTAAGTTGTTCTCCCCCACAAAATACTCGAAAAACAGTACTAACATCTAAAGCATGTTTAGCAGTAGGATTAAAACGAGAAGTACCAAATCGTAAACCACTAATAATGGAAAATTCACTAGGTGAAAATATGAGATCCCGTCCACCCACTCGGAACCTTAACACTTCATCATTAGTTGAATCAATTTGATGAGTAGAAAGTTCAAATAAAGACTGCGAAGAACTAAGACCATTATCAACCCAACCCAAGAAATGACCGAAAACCCCGTTTGTAAACTCATCAACTAACCCTTGTTCTCCAACAGATAACAATGTCCTGTTAATTGTATCGAGAACTTCACATTTATAGAATAAATTGGTCTTAGCCGTGCATCCATGAAGCCCGTATCTTATCCACTGAGGCTGCACATTATATGATTTTTTTGTTATTAAATGTTACAAAATTCATGAACATGCATACACGAACATGTGCATTACAAAAACAAAAAAAAAAATTAACAAAACTAACTCATACTCATTCGGCTGGATTGCAAACAATACAAGATACAAACAAAAAAAAACTCAATCATTCTCATTATCAAATTAATAATTCAACAACCAAGAAACCCAAACGATACATATATACAGCCGAAAAAAAATTTCACTTCAACTGATTCAAAATAAATTCCCAAAAGAATAAAATTGCACAAAATAAAATGAGAAAAGGCCGAAAAAACTTACCTGCACCGTCGACATCGTTCGCCGTAAATTTTTGTTGGTTCAGGGGTGGGTTTTTTGGTTCGAACGTGTGTCTCCAACTCCAGCCGAATGTCCCTTTGTTTTCACGCCCAATTTCGTTTTTTTTAGGTTTGTGAATTAATGAATTACAGTGGGGTAGTTGTACGAAATCCATCTGGATTTAATGTTGAATTCCAGATGAATTTAAAAAAAGACCAAAATCCAGCTCAATTCGGTTGGAATTCAAGCCGATTACAAGACCGAAATAAAGCTGGATTTATTCCAGCCCATTTTTAAATAAAAAATTGATTTTTTTAAAAAAAATTTCCAAATATATCTCAATTTAATAAAAACACCGAATTCAAGCTCAATTCGCTCGGAAATAAAGCCCATAAGCGGACCGAAATATAGCTCGATTATTCCAGCCCATATTTAAATATTTATTTGAGGAAAATCCAAATATATCTCATTTGGCACAAATCTTGCCCAATTGAGACATATTTATCATTTATTCTATTTTTTAAAATTCAAAAACACGATTGAATTTTTTTTAAAATATAGAAAATTCGAAATATATATCACTTGAGAAAGATATATCTCAATTGACCGAAATCTTGCCAAATAGGGACTCATCTAACATTTATTTAATTTAATTTAATTTTTTAAAATTATAAGAATCGAATTATATTTTTTAAAAAATAAAAAATTCGAAATAACTCGCACTAGGCCAAGATATATCTCAATTGGCCGAAATTGCCCAATTGGATCTTAATTATTGTTTATTTTATTTATTTAAAATTAAATAACTAGAATTATAGTTTTTTTACAAATAATTTTTTTATAGAATATATCTCACTTGGTGAAGATATATATCATTTGATCAAAATCTTGGCAAATTGAGACTTTTTATCATTTATTTTACTTTAATTTCAATGTTTTACAATTTAAATAAATGAATTATATTTTTAAAAATAAATCCTTCCAAATATATCTTCCTTGGGCGAGATATATCTGAAATTCCCCAAAGCAAGCCGAATTTTTTTCAACTAAAACATCAATATATTATATTTTATTTCATCACACTCTAAAAATTAATAAAAAATAGACCTCCGAAATATATCTGTCTGGCCGAGATATATTTCAAAAGGCCGAATGCAAGCTGGAAGGATTTCGTGTATATTTTACTATATTTTATGCCATTGCGAATTTAAAAAACAATAAATATAAAGTTGTGTTATACAATATTAGTAAAAAAATCGACCGTTAAACATTTCACACATTTCAAAATATTTGATTGCCTGATTTAGACATTTTAACCTAAAAACATGTACTTTGGCTATTTTTTGAAGTTTTTCATAAGGGTGGCTATTTTGTGAATGTAATATTAGGAAATGGCTATTTCAGATTTTCCCTCAAGGAAATAAATCTATACTAAACTAACTAGTAGATACAGAAGATACAAAAGATACTGATCTAATAATCATATCTTAATACCCCCCGCAAGCGAAGACGGAGGTGAGAGTCGAAGCTTGGTGCAGAAATGTTCAAATAAACTTCGTGATTAGCTCTTCGTGAAAATATCAGCGATTTGGTCTTCAGACGGAATGAACTTAGTGTTAAGCATGTTGGAGGCGACCAACTCACGGACAAAATGATAATCGATGTCAATATGTTTTGCCCGCTTGTGAGAAATAGGATTCTGAGTTAGAAATAAAGCCGAAGCATTGTCCGAGTAGAGAATCGGTGTCGATCATAGATCGACTTTGAGCTCTCGTAATAGGTTAGATATCCATTGCATTTCAGAAGCTGTGTTAGCCATAGCTTGATATTTGGATTCACAACTCGACCTAGATACCGTAGGTTGCTTCTTTGCACTCAAAGAAACCAAATTCGGACCCAGAAAAATGGAGTAGTCGTACGTTGATCGTCGTGTATCGGTACACCGTGCCCAATCTACGTCCGAGTATCCGCGCAAGTGAGGGTCGCCGGAAGAGAATGTCAAGCCAAACCGAACAGTTCCTTTCACGTATCGAAGGATACGTTTGAGAGCCTGAAAGTGTTCGATAATCGGATTTTGCTGATACTGGCTCATTGTGTTGACAGAATAAGCAAGATCCGGTCTCGTTAATGTAAGATATTGTAATGCGCTGAGCAGAGATCTATAAAGAGTGGGGTCCTCGAAGGATGACCCATCTGATGTAAAGGTGACGCCGGGAGCCAGTGGTGTAGAGATGGGTTTAGCATCTGTCATCTTGGCGCGGCGGAGGATGTCGAGTGCATACTTCGTCTGTGTAAGATACAAGCCGGATGACGTGTGAAAGGCCTCAAGACCGAGAAAGTAACCCAGTTTTCCGAGGTCTTTAGTGCTGAATTCTTTGTTGAGGCGAGACATTAGCGTGGAGATTGCGACAGAATTGTTATCGGTGATGATGATGTCGTCCACATATACGAGCAGATAGATAACAATCGAATCCTTGCTGAGCACAAAAAGAGATGTGTCGGAAGAGCTGCATATAAAACCCAAAGATAATAAGAAGGTCCGAAAGCGTTGGTACCAAGCCAAAGGCGCTTGTCGGAGTCCATAGATGGCCTTTTTCATGGAGCAAACATGAGAGGGATAGCGAGAATCAACAAATCCCGGAGGCTGTTCCATAAGCACTTCAGTGGATAGAAGTCCATTCAAGAAGGCGTTCTTGACGTCCAGCTGATGAAGAGGCCAAGAATACATGACTGCAACGGCAAAAACAATACGGACTGTCGAAGCTTTTACCACAGGACTGAAGGTGTGAGTGAAGTCGAACCCAGGGACTTGGCTAAAACCTTGAGCGACAAGTCGGGCTTTGTAACGATCAACCGAACCATTAGGTAGAAGTTTGGTTCGATAGACCCATTTGGAGCCAACGACATTTGCATTGGATGGCCGCGGCACTAGTGTCCAGGTGTTGTTTTTCAAGAGAGCCGCGAGTTCTTCATGCATAGCTCTTGTCCATTCGGGAACCAGGAGGGCAGATTTTATACCTCGGGGTTCCGGCAGAGCTGCAGAGACAGAAAACACAGAAACAAGATTAATGTCAACCGGATAACGGGGTTTGAATATCCCCGATCAAGCGCGCGTTTGCATGGGATGTCGAGGAGCTGGTGGAGGAGGCGGACTGGGTGGGTCGGCCGGTGGCTGTTCGACGGGGTTAGGGGGCTCGAGTGGTGGAGGTGGTACGTGAGGTGTGAGTTTAGGAGTATCGGGAGGTGGTATGTCCGAGCGGCAGAGAGAACACGGCGGTTCGGAAGTAGGAGAGGAGGATGTGGGTGGTGCGGCGGAAGGTATATTTTCGAAGTAATCTGTGAGGGTGAGGCGAGAGGTGGGCGTGGAGGGGCTTAGACTAGAGAACGGAAAATAGTGTTCATCAAACCGCGCATGACGGGTAATGTATACGCGATTTGTGGCTGGATCTAAGCAACGATAGCCTTTGTGATTAGGGCTATACCCTATGAAGACACATGGTAAACTACGAGGTTGAAGTTTGTGTTTAGTGTAATCACGGAGGCACGGAAAAACCCTGCAACCGAAGGTACGGAGAGAGTCATAGGAGGGTTTTGTGTGGTAGAGGAGTTCGAATGGGGAGCTATTTTGGAGGAGGTGATTTGGGATTCGGTTTATGATATGTACGGCAGTACTAAAGGCTTCTACCCAAAGAGAGAGGGGCGATGAAGAATGGAAAAGTAGTGAAAGACCCATTTCAGTGATATGACGGTGTTTACGTTCTGCTCGACCGTTTTGAGAGGGCGTGTATGGACATGATATGAGGTGGTGTATACCAGATTTAGCAAAATGAGTTTTTAGACGAGAGTTAGTAAATTCAGTACCACCATCACTTTGAAACTTCTTAATTTTACATGAAAATTGATTTTCAACGAACATATGGAAATTTAGGAAAATGTCAAAGAAATCAGATTTTGCACGTAATGGATAGAACCAGGTAAAATGGGATAAGTCATCTATAAACACAGCATAGTAACGAAAATCAGACTTTGATTTAACCGGGGAAGGACCCCAAAGATCACAATGAATAAGATCAAGTACATTTGAAGCACGTTTATCAGATAAAGGAGATGATAAGTGTGTGTTTTTAGCTAACTGACAAGAGGTACACAAGTTGGTTTGCGAAACGGAAGAGGAAAAAGAAAGAAAACTAAGCTTCGAAAGCAGATTGAGTTATTTTGACGGAGGAGTGACCAAGATGATTGTGCCATGTCTGAAAGGATGCACGAGGGAGATTGGACGACGCGGAAGCAGTGAGGGCAGCGACGGGTTGGTGAAGGAGATACAACCCATGTTTACGCACGCCGGTTGCGACAATCTGTCCAGTTTCTCGATTCCAAATCTGCAGCTGCGAAGCAGTAAAAAACACATCAATAGGGTAATCATGTGTCAAACGACTAATTGAAATAATATTCTTAGTCATAGCAGGAACCACAAGAACTTGTTGTAAGGGTAAACAATCAAAAATATTTAAAGAGCCTGTATGAGTTATACGAAGGCGAGCACCGTTACCAACGGCTACATGATCAGAACCCGAATAAGGAACAACATCATTCAGCGAGAAAGAGTCGGCGGAGATGTGTGCAGATGCGCCTGTGTCTAGGTACCAATCGGAGACAGGAGGAGATGAAACTGAGCACTGAGCAGAGAAAACCTCGGCTAGGTTAGCCGATGGTGGTGGTCGTGATGAACAGACATAAGACCGATCGAAACGCTTTGGGCAGTCGAATACGTCGTGATCAATTTGTCAGCAGAAAGAACACCACGGGGGACGTTTCTTTTTATTTCCTCCTTTCGAGCCACCGTGATTCCGATTAGGGTTTGGCTTATTTCCAGAATAAGTAGATTTATTCGACGCTTGAAAAGCCACAGGTTGTGGCGACGACGAGGGTTCGGCACCACGAAGGAAGAGTTCGTGGCTCATCGCACGTGCGGAGAGGACGTTGAACGTTGGAAGGGGCTCTTGTGCCATTTGCGCGGCAGTGAAAGTAGAATAAGACGATTGCAAACCCCGTAGGAACCAGTGGGACTTGTCGGATGCGTCGATGGAACAACCGATGGCCGATAATTGATCGCACAGGCCTTTGAATCGGCGTCCGTAGTCAGAGATTGACAAATCTCCCTGTTTGATGGAGAGGAGATCGTCTTTCAAGCTCAGTTCACGAGCCTTGGAACAGTGGCTGTAGGAGCGAGACAGAGCAGTCCAAACATCATGGGATGTTGAACAGCCGATGATAACGGCCATGGATTCTTTAGTGAGTGTGGAAACGAGAAACAGTTTAATCAACTGATCACGAGAATACCACTTTGAGAATTCCGGATTTGGAGGCGCAAGGGCGCCGGCGGCCGAGGCGGCGAGAAAACGAGGAGGTGCTGTGACCGAACCGTCCACATACGGCATGAAGTTTTGAGTGATGAGAAGCGGTTCAATTTGAGCATGCCAAAGAAGATAATTGGCAGAGGTGAGTTTGATGTTCACCATATGGATGATGGTGGATAGAGCGAGCGTCGGGAGATCACCATGGTCGATCGGAGCAGCCATGGAGACGCGTGAGCGAGAGGCCGACGGCTAGGGTTTGGAGGAACTAGGGTTTTAGCCAGGAGTTAGGCTGATACCATGTAGGGAAATATATTTCCTGTATTTCACTCAAATAATAAAAGATATACATGGGAGTTTATATAGGCAAAGGAAATAAATCTATACTAAACTAACTAGTAGATACAGAAGATACAAAAGATACTGATCTAATAATCATATCTTAATAATTACAACAAGAAAAGAGTGACAGTTAATTTTGAATGCGAAATTTTTTTATTTCTTTAAAAAATGCAGCCACAACTTTCGTAGATTTTTTACCAACTTTCATAAGTATTTCGCTAACACAAATAATATTTTGCTGGAAAAAAAAACTTATTAAAATATTTTTAAGTTAAAAAGAGAAATGCTTAATTTTATTTTGCTTTTCTAAACATTGATATATAAATTATCATGGAATCTCTTCCTCTACATTGTTAAACAATGCTTACCACAAAACTGGATGATATGGCTAGAAAACTAAAATCTATTCGTAGCCCAAAAAAAAAAGGGAGAAAGAAAGTAATTTTGTTACAGCTTACAGGTTACAAACAAAGACAAACCTCAATCACTAACTAAATCAATCTCTCGCTAATCCCTAATTATATGAAACACAATCACCCAGCGGAAAATATTCAGCACGCCAAGAGATACCGACATACTAGAAACATTCAACCGTCTACCTACTCGTCCTCGTCTTCATATTCGTATTCGTCTTTGTCATCATCATCAACAATAGCATCCTGGTATTGCTGATACTCGGCCACAAGATCATTCATGTTGCTCTCCGCCTCCACGAACTCCATTTCCTCCATTCCTTCACGTGTGTACCAGTGCAAGAAAGCTTTGCGCCTGAACATGGCCGTGAACTGCTTGCTCACACGCCTGAACATCTCTTGGATTGAAGTTGAGTTCCCGATAAAGGTAGAAGCCATTTTCAGGACATTGATTATCTGTTGATCAACTTCTTTGGTGCTCATCTTGCCTCGGAACATGGCGGAGGCGGTGTGAACGATATTCAAAAGAATATCTCCAAAGATATGGAGACTTAATTCAAAAAGATTTGTTTGTTATGTATTTTCCTTATTTCATGCATTGTCTTGTATTATATATATTCTTGTTTGTAAATGTAAATAAATGAGAAGTCAATTTCATTCTATTATAACATGGTATTAGCCTAACCCTAGACTGAAACCCTTCACGCCTCTCTTCTCCAATTTTCCTGTGCCGTGCTTTCTTCCATGGCCGAAACCGATCTTCCCTCTCTTCCTCTATCTACAATGTTGCACATGATCAATATCAAGTTGACGTCTGCCAATTTCCTCCTCTGGCATGCTCAAATTGAGCCCTTACTCATTAGCCAAAAATTTATGCCACTTCTCGATGGATCTTCGCCTCCCTCGCTGGCGGAAATCATCTCCACTGCTGGTGTTAAATCTTCAAATCCTGATTATGCTTCGTGGTCTTCTTGCGATCAGCTTCTTAAGCTTGTTCTTGTCTCTACTCTGACTGAGGAATCCATGGCCGTCGTCATCGGCTGTAAAACTTCAAAAGACGTTTGGCAAGCTCTCAATCGCGCGTATAATCATGGATCCAAGGCCTATGAGATTAGCCTCAAGGATGACTTACTATCTCTCAAGCGTGGCTCGCTATCTGTTTCCGAATACGGCAGTAAATTCAAATCGCTTTGTGATCAGCTTTTGGCTATCGGACGTACTCTTGATGAGTCCGATAAGTCGCATTGGTTTCTCCGTAGACTCGAACCCTCTTTCAATGTCTTCACCACAGCGCAACTCACACACGGGCCTATGCCAGATTTCCAGATGCTACTTTCTCGTGCTTAGAGTCATGAGTTGTTCCAGCGTACCATGGATGATTCATCCTCTCCCCCTCCAGTGGCGTTTGCTGCAACCGCACACGAAAAAGTTTCGAACTCCAGTAGAGGCAGAAATAAGGGATTCTCCTCTCGCGGTCGTGGCAAGCAGTTGCGTGGGCGCAGACCCCCTTGGTGTTCTTTCTGTCGTGCTATTGATCATGACGCCTTCGACTATCCGCATCGCTTTGATCGGCCTTATGATCGATCCAAATGGCTCCCACCCACAGCCAATCTTATCGAAGCTTTCTCTACCAACTGCTCTATTTCTCCGTCTAATGCATCTAATTGGTATTTGGATACATGAGCGATGACTCATATCACTGCAGATTCGTCGACTTTAGATGGCTCATCTTCCTACAATGGCGATAATCAAGTAATTGTTGGTAATGGCGCTACTCTGCCTATTTCCCATATTGGTTTTCGCTCTATTTCTCGCCATTTTAATTTGAATGATGTTCTTGTGGTTCCCGGTTTTACTAAAAATCTCCTCTCTATGAGCAAAATAACACAGGATTATCCGATCAATGTTCTTTTTAATGCTTCTCAGTTCCGCATAATTCATCGGGACACGGGCGAACTACTCGCGACAGGAAAGCTTGATTGAGGCCTCTATGTTTTGGACTCAAAACCGTCTGCTTTTTCAGTTGTTACTTCCAGTAAATAGTTACTTGGTTCTTTTGATTTATGGCATTGTCGTCTTGGCCACGTGTCGTACTCTATTCTTTCCAATTTGAATAAACGAGCTACTTTATCTCTTACATTTGTTTTGCCGTCACCACATATTTGTGCTTCATGTCAATTATCTAAGAGTTCGAAACTCTCATTCTCTACTTTTACGTCTCGTGCATCTCATTTACTGGAACTTATACATTGTGATTTATGGGGCCCCTCGCCTGTTACTCTAAGTCTGGTTTTCAATATTACGTTATCTTTATTGATGATTTTCAAGATTTACGTGGTTTTATCCATTCAAGGCTAAATCGGACTTTGTTGATACTTTTCTCCGCTTTCAAGCATTCGTTGAAACTCAGTTTTCTCACAAAATTCTTAAGTTTCAGAGTGACGGTGGCTCCGAGTTCACAAATAACCGACTTCGATCTCATTTTATCAAGTGCGGTATTCATCACTTGATGTCTTGTCCTTATACCCCTGCTCAGAATGGACGGGCTGAACGGAAGCATCGCCATGTGACAGAAATGGGTCTTAGTCTCTTATTTCATGCCTCGGTTCCTACCTCTTTTTGGGTTGAAGCTTTCAGCACGGCGGTGTAGACTATTAACCGGCTTCCATGTGCGCCGTTGGGTCATATCTCGCCCTACGAAGTGTTATTCCAGCAGCCTCCATCTTATAATTCTTTTTGCATATTTGGCTGCCATGCTTTTCCTTGTCTTCGTGACTATGTCCACCACAAGCTCGAGCTGCACAGCTTGCCTTGTGTTTTTGTTGGGTACAATTCCAGTCACAAAGGTTTTTGCTGTCTTGATCCTGCTACTTCGTGAATATATATCTCTCGCCATGTTCGATTTGATGAGCATTGTTTCCCCTTTGCTAGTTGTAGCTCCAACACGCCAACTTCCCAGCTTCACGTATCCTTTTTCACTGATAATTATCCTTCGCCACCACCTCCACAAAATCCTTCCCCTCAGCCTCAATATATACCGCAACCACAATCCACTCCTCATCGTGACTTATGTGCCGACGAGAATATTGTTCCTTGTTCACCTGCTCCTACTCCACCTCCCAGCCCTCAACCGGGCTCCCCCGCTCCTCCAGTATCTCCTCCACCTAGCCCTCCAGCCTCTCCTAATCTTCAGATAACTCCTCCACCACAACTCCCCATATCACCACCACAAAACCCACGTCCATCTCACCCCATGCAGACTCGAGCGAAGTCTGGAATTTTTAAAACCAAATTTTCGGTCGACCTCGCTCTCCTTCGCGCGTCAAGTCTTCACTCCGCCCTTCTCACCACCTCTGAGCCTCGGGGAATTAAATCGGCTCTTAAGCACCCTCACTGGGTTGACGCCATGAAAGAAGAAATGCGAGCTCTACAGGATAATAACATTTGGGTTCTTGTTCCACGTGTAGGGTTTTCTCGTGAACCAAATCACCAAAACCAAACTGAACCGGATCGATCTATGAATATTGCTCATAATTCAAATTCTCAAAACCCTAGCATGCTCCTATGAATTTAATACGAAGAATTATGGATTTAGGGTTTACCGTGACTCCGTCGAGTCTGAACCGATCTTTCGCGTTTGAATTCCAAAATCCAATTCAACCACGCGATCCGATTTATTCTGCGGAAACAGAAATTAGAGATCTAATTTCTTAGAGAAAATCGAAACCAAAAGGGAGAGGAAAAGAGGAATCTGTTCTCCAGATTAGATCTTCAGATCTATGTCCCGGTGCTGATCAGATCTACTACTGGTGAGGACTCCGTAGATCTGTGGCTTGAGCAGGACCATAATTCAAAAATTCTCCTCCTTTCTCTTGTTAAAAACGGCGCCCCCTCTCTCTCTTAGGTTTAGGGTTTTTCAACTGTGTTATGACTTATGAGAGAGAGCTGTCTATTTATAGACCTAGGGTTGTAAACCCTGATGGGCTCCTGGGCTTAATTCAGCACACTTGTTGGGCCAGACCTGGGACCTAATGCAAATAATGAAGTGGGCCTATAAATTAACTAATTCTCATGTCCACAACTCAGGACACAATTAATTAATTAATATTAATTCTTTTTCACCACAGAATTAATACTGACCTACCCTTTTATTACCACGTTATGAGAACGGGTTGCATTAATTGAGAATCCCCATATTTAAGGTTACCGGACATCTATTAATTAATCGGAGCCTCTGACAAGCTCTAACTACAATTAATTAATATCTTATAATTCCTGAGTAGTACCACTCAAACCTTACAACTCGTGCCTGAACTTAATCAGTCCGAGGACTTTGGCACGACGAATGTTATTGAGCTCCTCAGGGAATGTCCCCATCCTATTACTCGGATATGGTTACCTAAGTTCAGTCTCAGGCGGTACTACACGAACTGCTGTTACCCAAGATGCGGATATACGAGCACGTTACTCAGGCTCTCCACCATGGCAAGTCAAAACAACAGTCAACCCGTGCAAACCCCTGAACCTTCGTTAGGGTTTGGACTCAATCAATATAACGAGATCTTGTATTCGCTGATGTCAGACAGACGAATACATCTCACTGCGGTCCATCAATACGCCACCTCTGCGTACCAGCATGTCAAGTAACCAAGACAGACTACTTATTCCGACAATGCCGCAGCCATCCGGACAGACGTATCCTCATACGCTGTCTCGGCTGTGATCAGGTTTATGTCTCACTAGTCTATCTAGTCTGCTGTCACTTTAACCACTATCAGTGGTCGGCATCCACCTCAGACCCAGCTCACAAATATGTCTTTCGTAAACTTTCTGCGGCAAGCTCTTTGTAAACGGATCAGCAAGATTGTCAGCAGTGTCAATCTTCTTAATCAGCACATCGCCCCTCGATACGATTTCTCGTATGATATGGTACTTTCTCTCTATGTGTTTGCTTGCCCTGTGAGACCGCGGTTCCTTTGAGTTAACCACTGCACCAGAGTTATCACAATAAATTGTGATGCTCCTCGGCAAACTCGGAATCACGCCCAACTCTAAAAGGTAGTTCCGGAGCCACACCCCCTCTTCCGCTGAAACATAATTGGTACATGAAACTCTCATTCTCGATATGAAATATCGAAACGTCTGTTTCATGACCTTGAAGCTCCCTTAAGTTCATACTTGAACTTCCTTGGCTTCTAGAAAAGATGTTGCTTATCTTACTGCACATAAACTTATCTGGTTGTTGCATATTGATGTCATCACCTTTTATTAAGGTATCTGTTTGTGAAAACACGGATGATGTCATCTATCTTCCAGATACTTAGGTTCATATGTGCTGTTATGGACAAAAGAATTCGAATGGGTTTAATAGTTGCAACCAGTGAGAAGGTATTGTTATGAACCATACCTTTCTCACAAACCTAGACCTTTTGAAGTACGCTAGGTTACCATTCGAGCATTTCCTTACTTGTATATCAATCAGTTGTCTATAGCTGGAAAGCTATTTGGTAACACTGATCCTGATATACAACCATAAATGTTTACTGATTCATTTCTGAATCCATGACATGACGTCATTAAACTGCATCGATTGTCTTAACAACTTCGTTGTGCATTAAGGGATTGGTACAACATTGTTCGTCAACTAAGAATAAGTCTGAAGACTATTTCTCACGAACCAGTACTGTTAAGCCTGTTAAGGCAACCTCCCACTGCAACGATGCTCCTTTTATGTTGTCAGTTATTGGTGCATTAATTTGTGGTTCACCACCTTACACGGGCGACCGTGCAATTGGTACCATACCTACCAAGGTATGCTCAATATGCCACGGGGTATTTCCTAATGGATTTGAATTGTCTTCTCCAAATCATTGGAGAACAATCTTTCATTTGGATTCGTGGTTTCATCCGTTACAACTTGTTTGTATTTAGGATACATAAAAAAACCACCTTTTTCGTTTACTTGGGATAGCCCAGAAAACAATATTAGCTTAAATCCTTTCTTCCAACCAATCAGTTTCCTGTATCAGCTTAAAAAACCGAACTACCCATCATTGCCTTTTGACAAAGTCAAGATCCACTAGGGTATTTGGAACTGATTTAGAAGACACTGGATTAAGCAGACACATTACTGCTTCTTGGCGCACTTCCCAAAAACAAAAAATGGCAAAGCTGGCATGGCTTATCAATTTTAAAGAATCTTATTTATTTCGTTCTGCCTACACAAATCCTCTGAGAGATAACAGGTGTAGTCAACTGGGATGCAATCCCTTTGCTCTGCCAGATACTGTAAAGCACATCACTTGAGATACACACCGTTATGAATGAACCATAATATTTTTACGGTCTTGTTTAACTTCTTCTCTACCTTAGTCTTAAACGCTCTTGATTAAAGCAAGAGACTAACACTTGTAATAAATTAAATAAACATATCCATATCTTAAGTGATTACTATAGGGATTTTTCAGTGAACCGAATCACAAAATCCAAGTGAACCAGATCGATTTATGGATATTGCACACAACCAAAATTCACAATAAAACCTAGCATACTCTTATGAATTTAATTTGATTCGTGGATTGAGAGATTACCGTTATTCCGTAGAGTCTGATCCGATCTTTCGCGTTTGAATATCCAACTTTAATTCAACCATGCGATTCGATTTAATCTGCGGAAATAGAAATTAGAAATCTAATTTCTAAATTAAAAAAAAAAAAAAAAAAACAAGAAGGAAGAATTATGTTCTCCAGATCAGATCTTCAGGGCAGTGTCCCAATGCTGTTCAGATCTGCTACTGATGAGGACTCCACAGATCTGTGTTGTAGGCCGGAGCAGAAAAATCCTTCCCCTCCCCACTACAGGCGCCGCCCTCTCTGTCTCTGCCTCTAGGGTTTCACTGATTTGAATGTGTTCAAAAATTACTAGGGTTTCCAGAGAGAGTGGTCTATTTATAGCCAGGGTTTTATCCCTAATGGGCTACTGGGCCTTTTTTATCAGCATATTTAATTGGCCAGTCCTGGGATCTAATTCAAATAATAAAGGGGGCCTATAAATTAATTAATTCCATGTCCACAACCCAGGACACAATTAATTAATTAATATTAATTCTTTTTCACCAACAGAATTAATACTGACCTACCCCTTTATTACCACGTTATGAGAACGAGCTGCATTAATTGAGAATCCCCATATTTAAGGTTACCGGACATTCATTAATTAATCAGAGCTTCTGAAAAGCTCTATAATTAATTAATATCTTATTAATCATGAGTAGTACCACTCAATCCTTATCACTCGTGCCTGAACTTAATCAGCCAGTAGGACTTTGGCACGATGAATGTCATTGAGCTCCTCAGGGAATGTCCCCATCCTATTACTCGGATATGGTTACCTAAACCCAGTCTCAGGCGGTACTACACGAATTGTTGTTACCCAAGATGCGGATATACGAGCACGTTACTCAGGCTCTCCACCATGGCAAGTCAAAGCAACAGTCAACCCGTGCAAACCCGTGAACCTTCGTTAGGGTTTGGACTCAATCAAAAACGAGATCTTGTATTCGTTGATGTCAGACAAACGAATACATCTCACTGCAGTCCATCAATACGCCACCCCTGCGTACCAGCATGTCAAGTAACCAAGACAGACTACTTATTCCAACAATGCCGCAGCCATTCGGACAGACGTATCCTCATACGCTGTCTCGGCTGTGATTAGGTTTATGTCTCACTAGGTCAAGTGATCATACTGTCTTCTGCGATCCACAACACGCCATATGATCATTCCTATCGGTGAGACAAGAGGAGACCATTGTTACATACATGTATGATTGTTTGACAGATAGGAGAAATAAAACGTCGTATACTCATTATAATAAATGTTTTCAGTATACAAAACCCATCAATCTCCCACTTATACTCAAAGCATAACAAAGCTATTACAGAGCATACAGTCCATCTATCTAGCTTGCTATCTCTTTAACCACTGTCAGTGGTCGGCATCCACCTCAGACCCAGCTCACGAATATGTCTTTCGTAAACATTCTGCGGCAAGCTCTTTGTAAATGGATCAGCAAGGTTGTCCTTAGTGTCAATCTTCTTGATCAGCACATCGCCTCTCGATACGATTTCTCGTATGATATGGTACTTTCTCTCTATGTATTTGCTTGCCCTGTGAGACCGCGGTTCCTTTGAGTTTGCCACTGCACCAGAGTTATCACAATAAATTGTGATGCTCCTCGGCAAACTTGGAATCACGCCCAACTCTAAAAGGTAGTTCCTGAGCCATACCCCCTCTTTCGAGGCGTCGGAGGCGGCGACAAATTCCACCTCCATGGTGGAGTCTGCAATGCATTTCTGCTTTGAGCTCCTCCAAGATACAGCTCCACCTCCCAGGGTAAACACATATCATGAGGTCGATTTCTTCTCATCCTGATCCACTTGGAAATACGAGTCTGTATAACCCACAGGGCACAAATCCTCAGTTTGATAAACTAGGCAGTAATTCCTGGTTCTCTTCAAATACTTGAGGATGTGCTTTACCGCAGTCCAATGAGCTTGTCCAGGGTTAGACTGATATCTTGCTACCATGCCAACATCATAACAGATATCTGGCCTGGTACACAGCATCGCATACATTAGGCTGCCCACCGCTGAAGCGTATGGTACAAGACTCATCTCATCTTTCTCCCGCTGTGTCTCAGGACACTTTTCACTAGAAAGAGGAACGTCATGTCTCAAAGGTAGCAAGCCTTTCTTGGCGAGTTGCATGCTGAACCGGGCTATCACAGTATCCACATAGGATGCCTGGGATAAGCTTAACATTCTTCTCTTACGATCTCGTAAGACCTTAATCCCAAGAATGTAGCCAGCTTCTCCCAAATCCTTCATTTGGAACTGTTCGGATAACCAAACATTGATTTTCGACATCACTCTCTCGTTGTTTCCAAATAGGAATATGTCATCAACGTAAAGTGCAAGGAAAACCACGCTCCCACTGACACATAGTCGGTAAACACAACTTTCGTTTTCCAACTGTGCAAATCCATAAGATTTAATCACATCGTTGAAACGTAAGTTCCACGACCTCGAAGCTTGCTTAAGTCTATACAAGGACTTCCTAAGCTTCCAGACAAGATGTTCTTTGCCCTTGCGTATGTAACCATCGGGTTGCTGCATATAAATGTCCCTACCTTCTTCAAGGTAACCATTTAGAAAAGTGGTTTTGACATCCATCTGCCAGATCTCGAGGTCCATATGCGCAGCTAAGGCAATGAGTATCCGGATGGATTTGAGCATTGCTACGGGTGAAAAGGTTTCGTCATAGTCAATGTCCTCTCTCTGACTATAACCCTTTGCACCAGCCTGGCTTTAAAAGTCGTGATCTTTCCATCCGCTCCTTTCTTTCTCTTGTATACCCATTTGCACCCTATGGCCGTAAAGCCATCCGGCAAATCAGTTTTCTGGTATACATCCATAGCAGTTATGGATTCAATTTCGGAATCCATGGCGACACGCCATTTTTCAACATCCTTGTCCTGCACTGCCTCTTCGTAAGTCAGTGGGTCAGAGTCCTCATGTTCATCTTCCGGGCTCAAGTACGAAGACTCACCCACGAACATGTACCTTTCCGGCTGGAAAATAACTCTCCAATTACGACGAGGCATCGGTGCCGTGTCAGTAGTAGGTGCAGTAACTTGTGGTTATGCACCTTGCACTGAAGAACGTGTCTGTGGTACTAAACCTCTCACAGGTGCACCCACATCTACACGTTCCCCTTCCCTTGGAATCGTATTCTCGTTTTTAATTTCTTGAAGAACGATATCACTCATTGACTTGTGATTACTCACATACTCGTCCTCCAAGAATCTAGCGTTGGTGCTAACAACAACTCTCTGACTCTCAGGACAGTAAAAGTAACCACCTTTCGTTTGTCTGGGATACCCTATGAACAACATTACTTTTGACCTGCTTTCTAACTTATCAGGTTCCTTCGACAGTACGTGTGTCGGACAGCCCCATACTCTAAACTTGCACAAACTTGGTTTGCGACCAAGGAAGAGCTCAGAAGGCGTCTTAGGAACTGATTTAGAAGGCACCAAATTTAACACGTAAGCTACTGTTTCTAATGCGTAGCCCCAAAACGAAATTGGTAAGTTTGCATAACTCATCATTGATCTTACCATCTCTAGAAGGGTCCTATTTCTTCTTTCAGCTACACCGTTTTGCTGGGGAGTACCCGGTGCAGTCCACTGGGATGTAATCCCGTTATCTGACAAATACTGCAGGAACTCGTTACCGAGGTATTCGCCACCGCAGTCAGATCATAGTGACTTGATAGTTTTCCCGACCTTCTTTTCTACCTCAGCCTTGAACTCCTTGAATTTCTCAAAGCATTCAGACTTGTAGCGAAGCAGGTAAACATATCCGTACCTTGAGTAATCGTCAATGAAATTGACGAAGTACTTGTACCCTCCACGAGCCTGTGTGGACATCGGTCCACATAAGTCAGAATGGATCAATTCCAACACTTCCTCTGCTCGAGACTGAATAGCCTTGAACGACCTAGTTGACATCTTGCCCTCGATGCAGGATTCACAGACTTGATAAGGTACAGCCCGGACTATGTCCAGTGTACCGTCATCTGCAAGTCGCTGAATCCGCTTCAAGCTGATGTGACCCAGTCTCGAGTGCCAAAGATATGTAAGATCCTTATCAGAAGAAGTAAGTTTTCTCTTTCTAGGATTATCAATTACGGATGAATTACATGCAATATTTGCGGAAGACTCATGATTACAGTTAATAACATAGAGAGAATTATTCAGCATTCCACGACAGATAACACCGTTATTACCAATGATAGAAACACCACTATAAAAAATAACTGAATATCCATCAACATGAAGTCTGGAAACTGAAATAAGGTTCCGCCGAAAATCTGGCACGTACAAAACATCTCTCAAAGTTAAAACAGAATCATCAAAGTACAAGGTGAAATCTTTAATGGCAGCTGCACTCACTTGTGCTGCGTTCCCCATTGAGATGGCACCCTCCTCGGTGTGAACCCCTGTAAAATGTAACAAACATGATCAGTAGCTCCAGTATCCACTACCCACGAATGAGTAGAAACCGATGCTAAACATGTTTCCGTTACAAATGCAAATGACGTACCTTGTCCTTTAGCATTCGGACAATCCACCTTTCCGCATCCAGCACACCTCTTCTTCTTTGGAGTGACCTTAACCCTCTTCACCTTCTTTGACTTGCTTTCACTGACTGTTTTCGTGAGCTTGCTTTCAGCACCGTCATCTCCAACCTTAGAGGTCGTCGAACCGGTACTTGAAGCAATCAGAATGGGCATCCGTGCTCGCATGGAAGATTGCTCCACCACAAGGTCCTCTAGTAGCTCATGCAGAGCATACTCTCCCCTTGCAGCAACAACTACCTTAAAGTCATGAAAGGAGTCCGGAAGAGAGTTCAGGATGATATCAATCTCGCCTTGCGCACTGATATTACCACCCCGCACAGTGAACTATCTCATGAGATCAATATAGACATCATGTGCGCTGTCACCGAACTATCTTCAACCATCTTCTTGCACACAAGATCATGCACAAGTTTATAGTTAATAGTCCGCTCCATGTTGCCATAGGCTGTCGAGAGTTCCTTCCAGATCTATCCAACCCTTTCGAGATACTCATACTTGTGCCTTAATTCTCTAGACAGGGAACCCGTGATGAGCCAGAAGGCAAACTCATCAGCATCCTCCCATCTTTCATAAAATTCAAGCTCAAGTTTATAGACTTTATTACGAGTACGCAACAGTGGATCCATGAAAAGAACGTATGCTTCATTTTTTAGATAAAGGATATGTTTGATGCAAAAACTCCATTCAGGGAAGTTTGGACCAGTTAGAGGATTGAGAGCAAGTAAATGATCGACAGTAGACATAGACATATCTGAAAGAATAAAAATCTTAAATAAGAACATACATGTAGAACTTCGAAAAGAAATGCATTGAAAACCTTTTAATAAATCAAATACAAATGTTTTCCACTAATTTCCTAAGAGTTCCCACCGTAAGCTACACTCGTAGACGTTTAGGATGTCACCCTCAACCAGAACTGCGGGTTTTAAGCCACAATCCATTTTCACTACCATGTCAGGAAGCTTTTGACACTAGAAATTAATAATTAGTGAAAACCTTAGACCAAACCATCTCTCAAGAACAGGGATGCAATTCTTGCATTATATTCTGAGATGCTTCTAAGCCATTAACCACAAATTTAACTCTGGCCAAAAGAGACAGTTTAGCATGGCACGTAACCATACCGCACAGCCCTTAAAGCTTTTGTTATCTATAATTTAAATCAATCATAGAATACTTATGGAAGAGATTTATGCAAGCTACACTCGTAGACGTTTACGCAAAACCCTCCCACTATTCACATGATTTAAATTGTTTGTCTAGAAATCCCAACAACCGTACCCATGCACCTCTAGGAACTAGCAAGCTACACTCGTAGACGTTTACTAGAACGAGAGATAAACTTACAACCTAGGACCGCTTTGTGGAGGTCTAATGATTTTAATTAAAAAATCAGCTTAGTATTTTTCTTTGAAAAGGTTTCTTATATGCGCACATATAATTTCTTTGTAATTATATTTTTCAAATTTTTGCATGTAATTAAACAAGCCCAAAAATTCCCAAAATATAATCCAACAAGAAATTAATCACATAAACATGCTTGGAAAGCTGTAAATAATTAAAGAGATAAATCATGCTTCTCCTATCATCTACACATGCTTAACTGCGCACATAACAAATCACATATCATACGAGGACAATTAAGGCAAACAAAAATTCCTCGTGGCCCCACAAAACAGGAAAAATAAAATCCTATCTATTACAATTACAATTTGAATTTGAATTTATTGGATACATCCAAATCTTTTCAAATCTTCTAGGGCCTCCAAATGTTCATCCACCAAATCTTTTGGGATTTAAGCCTTTGTGATCTGATGATTTGCCCCAACCCTAATGCAAACCCTAGGGTTTACACAGGATTGTACAAACCACCAAAAGACGAGCCATCGACGCAGGGACAGTAGCCGCCGACGATCGCCCGCGCGCGCGTGCGTAGCACATTTCTTCGCGCGCTGCCGCGCCGTTGCCGGCCTCCGCTTGCGCGCGATGCGGCGGAGCGCCGTCGCTCGCGACCCGTCGGCTCCGTCTTCGTTCTTCATCCTCGAACCGTCCAATTACAGATTTGAAATAAAATTACAAAATCTATTCTATTACAATTTTAAAACAAATCTACACTAATCACGGATTTTCTCGTGATTTTACAAAAATAATTCAGCCCTACACGGATAAACCACCGCGGGTTGAATCATATGGGTTGCCACGAGGAACAAAAACCCTCCACAATACAAAATAAAATTCATACATGCATAATTGAATTTATTGTATGCAATAGAGCCATAAATCAGAAACCTGGCTCTGATACCGATTGTAGGGATTTTTCAGTGAACCGGATCGATTTATGGATATTGCACACAACCAAAATTTACAATAAAACCTAGCATGCTCCTATGAATTTAATTCGATTCGATTCGTGGATTGATAGATTACCGTTATTCCGTAGAGTCTGATCCGATCTTTCGCGTTTGAATATCCAACTTTAATTCAACCACGCGATTCGATTTAATCTGCGGAAATAGAAATTAGTAATCTAATTTCTAAATTAAATCGAAAAAAAAAAAGAAAAACAAGAAGGAACAATTCTGTTCTCCAGATCAGATCTCCAGGGCTGTGTCCCAATGTTGTTCAGATCTGCTACTGGTGAGGACTCCACATATCTGTGTTGTAGGCCGGAGCAGAAAAATCCTTCTCCTCCCCACTACAAGCGCCACCCTCTCTCTCTCTGCCTCTAGGGTTTCACTGATTTGAATGTGTTCAAAAGTTAGTAGGGTTTCCAGAAAGAGTGGTCTATTTATAGACCCAGGGTATTATCCCTAATGGGCTACTGGGCCTTTTTTCAGCACATTTAATTGGGCCAGTCCTGGGACCTAATGCAAAAAATAAAGTGGGCCTATAAATTAATTAATTCCATGTCCACAACCCAGGACACATTTAATTAATCAATATTAATTCTTTTTCACCACAGAATTAATACTGACCTACCCATTTATTACCACGTTATGAGAACGGGCTGCATTAATTGAGAATCCCCGTATTTAAGGTTATAGGACATTCATTATTTAAACAGAGCTTCTGACAAGCTCTATAATTGATTAATATCTTATTAATCCTGAGTAGTACCACTCAATCCTTATCACTCTTGCATGAACTTAATCAGCCTGCAGGACTTTGGCCCGATGAATGTCATTGAGCTCCTCAGGGAATGTCCCCATCCTATTACTCGGATATGGTTACCTAAACCCAGTCTCAGGCGGTACTACACAAACTGTTGTTACCTTAGATGCGGATATACGAGCACGTTACTCAGGCTCTCCACCATGGCAAATCAAAGCAACAGTCAACCCGTGCAAACCCATGAACCTTCGTTAGGGTTTGGACTCAATCAATAACGAGATCTTGTATTCGCTGATGTCAGACAGACGAATACATCTCACTGCATTCCATCAATGCGCCACCCCTGTATACCAGCAAGTCAAGTAACCAAGACAGACTACTTATTCTGACAATGCCGCAGCCATCCGGACAGACGTATCCTCATACGCTGTCTCGGCTGTGATTAGGTTTATGTCTCACTAGGTCAAGTGATCATACTGTCTTCTGTGATCTACAACACGCCGTATGATCATTCCTATCGGTGAGACAAGATGATACCATTGTTACATACATGTAAGATTCTTTGACAGATAGGAGAAATAAACCGTCGTATACTCATTATAATAAATGCTTTCAGTATACAAAACCCATCAATCTCCCACTTATACTCAAAGCATAACTAAGCTATTACAGAGCATACAGTCCATCGATCTAGCTTGCTATCTCTTTAACCACTGTCAGTGGTCGGCATCCACCTCAGACCCAGCTCACGAATATGTCTTTCGTAAACTTTCTGAGGCAAGCTCTTTGTAAATGGATCAACAAGGTTGTCCTTAGTGTCAATCTTCTTGATCAGCACATCGCCTCTCGATACGATTTCGTATGATATGGTACTTTCTCTCTATGTGTTTTCTTGCCCTGTGAGACCGCGATTTCTTTGAGTTCGCCACTGCACCAGAGTTATCACAATAAATTGTGATGCTCCTCGGCAAACTCAGAATCACGCCCAACTCTAAAAGGTAGTTCCTGAGCCATACCCCCTCTTTCGAGGCGTCGGAGGCGGCGACGTATTTCGCCTCCATGGTGGAGTCAGCAATGCATTTTTTCTTTGAGCTCCTCCAAGATATAACTCCACCTCCCAGGTTAAAACACATATCCTGAGGTCGATTTCTTCTCATCCTGATCCCCTTGGAAATCCGAGTCTGTATAACCCATAGGGCACAAATCCTCACTTTGATAAACTAGGCAGTAATTCCTGGTTCTCTTCAAATACTTGAGGATGTGCTTTACCGCAGTCCAATGCATCTGTCCAGGGTTAGACTGATATCTTTCTACCATGGCAACAGCATAACAGATATCTGGCCTGGTACACAGCATCGCATACATGAGGCTGCCCACCGCTGAAGCGTATGGTACAAGACTCATCTTATCTTTCTCCCGCTGTGTCTCAGGACACTGCCCACTAGAAAGATGAACACCATGTCTGAAAGGTAGCAAGCCTTTCTTGGCGAGTTGCATGCTGAACCGGGCTATCACAGTATCCACATAGGATGCCTGGGATAAGCTCAACATTCTTCTCTTACGATCTCGTAAGACCTTAATCCCAAGAATGTAGCCAGCTTCTCCCAAATCCTTCATTTGGAACTGTTCGGATAACCAAACATTGATTTCTGACATCACTCCCTCGTTGTTTCCAAATAGGAGTATGTCATCAATGTAAAGTGCAAGGAAAACCACGCTCCCACTGACACAAAGTCGGTAAACACAACTATCGTTTTCCAACTGTGCAAATCCATAAGATTTAATCACATCGTTGAAGCGTAAGTTCCACGACCTCAAAGCTTGCTTAAGTCCATACAAGGACTTCCTAAGCTTCCAGACAAGATGTTCTTCGCCCTTGCGTATGTAACCCTCGGGTTGCTACATATAGATGTCCCTAACTTCTTCAAGGTAACCGTTTAGAAAAGCGGTTTTGACATCCATCTGCCAGATCTCGAGGTCCATATGTGCAGCTATGGCAAGGAGTATCCGGATGGATTTGAGCATGGCTACGGGTGAAAAGGATTCGTCATAGTCAATGCCCTCTTTCTGACTATAACCCTTTGCCACCAGCCTGGCTTTAAAAGTCGTGATCTTTCCATCCGCTCCTTTCTTTCTCTTGTATACACATTTGCACCCTATGGCCCTAAAGCCATCCGGCAAATCAATTTTCTGGTATACATCCATAGCAGTTATGGATTCAATTTTGGAATCCATGGCGACACGCCATTTTTCAACATCCTTGTCCTGCACTGCCTCTTCGTAAGTCAGTGGGTCAGAGACCTCATGTCCGTCTTCCGGGCTCAAGTAAACATGCTTTCCTATTATTTACTAGTGCGCACATAATAAATCACATCAGTACGAGAATAAATAAATAAATAAACAAATAAAATTCTCGTGGCCCCTCAGATGCGATTACATGGTAAATAATTAAATCTAACTATTACAAGATTTAATTTCAGATACAGATCTTCAAACTGGGCCTTCGTTGGAATTGAAATCTGAATCGGATTGAATAAACAATATCTAGGCTTCAAATTAGGATTTCAGGCCCAATACAGCAACCAAACCCTAATTTGCAAACCCTAGCCGCCGCCGCCGCCTTTCTGGCAGCCGCCACCACTGGAAGACTCGCAACAGCCCTCGGCCACTGCTAGTAGCCGCCTCCAGTCACCGTCGCAGGCCACCCACACCGCCGGCGAGCATTCTGGGACGCACTGAGGTAAGAAATTGCAGCTCAGGCTGCACAGCATCTCCACCGCCGAATGCAAGACGCGCGCGGCCTTTGCCTTTGTGCGCAGACTGTGTACGCGCGCGTGCGACGCGAAAACCCGCACACCGCCGCCGATCTGCACCTGCTCCAGCCTTGCCACCATCTCCTCCCAGCCGCCTACATCTGTTGGACGTTTCAAGCTCGCCGGAAATGCGTGCAACAACCAAAAATAGGTGCGGCCCAGTCACATGAAGAGATTCTGCCCGCCGATGCCACCTTTCGCCGCCACAGTCGCCGGCGTCACCTGCTACTTGGCTGAATCTGAACTGATGTTGAAAACTGTCGTCAGATCTGAATTGTGTTCTTCGTCTCTTTGTTTTTTTGGATCTCAGATTTTTACAGATTTAAAAAAAATAGAAAATACAAAAATAGATCAAAATCTATTACATGTTTTCCTATCAAATCTAACCACAGATTTTCTCGTGGTGAAAAACCGATCCAAAAATGAGAAGGCCACGAGAACAAAAACATCGACGACAATTCAAATCCATCCATGAACATACATATTTATTTAATTTCAATTTATCCAGGATAGAGCCTAAGAACTAGAACCTGGCTCTGGTACCAATTGTAGGATTTGAGTCTACAATAGACAACGTGAGTTGTCACTTTAATTAACTTGCCAAGGATCGTTCTTAGGATATCGAAAATAAAATTTAATCAAATAAATCAGGCGAACCTAAACATGCTCCTACAAAATTAATTGCAAAAGATGGATCTACGGAATACCTGAACTCTAGCGACTGATCTAAGGATCTAGATCGATGACGGAGATAATGGAGAAGTAGATCTGGATGTGGGAGCGATCCAAGCTATTGTATTCCAACAGATCTGATCTTCTGATCTGTTCCCTTGCTCCTCGGAAATCTGGTGAGGATACACTACCGAGTTGAATCAGAGATCCGGAGGAATCAATCAATTCCTCCTCACTGATAGCCGTCGCCCCTCTCTCTCTTTTCTCTCAATGTTGTGTGTATTGTGTGTGTAGATCTGATAGAGAAGGAGTTTTTATAGTGCTAGGGTTTACAAAACCCTAACCCTAATGGGCTTTGAGCAGATTGTGGGCCAGACCAGGAACCAAATGCAAATAATAAAGTGGACCCTCTTTATTAATTAATTTCATGTCCAATCCAGAACATAATTAATTAATAAAATATTGTTTTAACCTTCACCACGGTAACAATGCTGACTCACCCCTTTATTACCACGTAATTTGGAACGAGTTGCATTAAACTTGAATGATCCACATATTTAAGGTTCCGGACATTCATTAATTAATTTGGCTTATGACAATTAGCCATAATTAATTAATCTCTTATTTCTTGAGTAGTACCACTCATTCTTTTTCACTTATGCCTGAATTAAATAACTCAACCTGCAGGGTTTAGCATAATGAACCTTGTGAGCTCCTCAGGGAATGTCCACATCCTAAAGCGGATATGATTACCTACATGTCCGGTCTAAGTAAGCCACACACAAACCGCCACACCCAAGATGCAGGTATAAGAGTACATGAAAGACTCGCCACCCTAGCAAGTCAAAGTGTGGTCAACTTATGTATGCCCCTTAGCCTTTCATTAGGTTTAAGATCATAACAAGTATCTAGAGACCTGACTCATTCATATGTCAATTAGAATGACACATCTCACTGTTGATCCCATCAATAGATAAAGATGTACCGACACATCAAGTAGCTAGGATAAGCTCACTTATAAACTGATGTGTCACAGCCTAAACCGACAGCCTATCCATGGACTGTCTTAGCCGTGATACTGTTTATATCTCGCTAGGTCAAACGATTCATATGATCCTCTGTGATCTCCTACACACCATATGATCATCCCTATAAGCGAGATAATAGGATATGTTTGTTATATCAGATAGCGACTATGTAGATGTAATACATTTATGAAGACCAGTGTATCAAACGAATACACTTAATCATAAATGCTATTAGTATACAATCCCACATGGAATGAACATCTCATAGAATATCTCAATCGGATAGGGGTCTTCAAAAGGAGAAATTGAATCTTGTTGGACATGATTTTATCCATGATGAATTTCATCGATCTCTCTACTCACTTGGGATACGTTTTTAGAGCAATGTCTATGTTCTAAATAAGATTCTTTCGAAATCAGTCGAGAAAATATCATATAGGTCATGGTATATTAGATCTTATCTTAAGCAAATGCAAACCTAAGGTTGTATCATTATCAAAAAGATACAGACTGATGAATTATAATCTAAAATAAGAAGCCTGTGGGATATCCTAAGAGGATTAACATTTTTACACACCTAGAGATCACAAGGTGATTTCTAATACTACGACATTTTTTTGAAAAATTATACTCCCTCCATCCCATTTTATTAGTCCCAAATGAAAATGACACAGAAACCAATGTATGTGAGTGTAGTAAAATTAATAATTTATTGGTGAGTGTGAAAAAGTATGCTATTTTAGGAAATGAGACTAATAAATTATTTCCAACGCAGTTCAAATAAAATACACAAAGCCTAGGGTTTTGAGTTTTACGCCTCCATAATTCTCTCTGGGAATTCCTAGCGTTCCTGGTTTGAATATACACCGTGAATTGGATTCTGCACCTGATTGATTTGACACGTGGATACCTTTAGTGGTGGATTCGCGCTGCAGGACAAGTCAAAATCGCTTGTATTCTACGGAAAAAACTATAAGTTTTCCCTTTTGATTCACATTGAATATCTATGCATGATATTAATTATAAATCTAGATTTGTTCGTTGATTAATTATTCCGCTGCGTTCATTAGATGAAGTCAACGAAACCCAACAATTATAATTAATAAATATAAATTGTAGTTCATTTGATAAGTTTAAATATTTTCATAAAATTAACCCATGTTTAAATTTCTTGGCCAACATAGTCTAGTTTTAGTTTCAATTTTTTTATAAAAAATTAACTAGTACGTATTAACATTAAACGTTATTATTTTATATAATTTTTACGGTAAATTAAGTAGTAATATCGTTAATTCGTTATTATAATTTTACATGTCTCTTTTAATTTTACATTTGAATTTTAATATTATAATTTTAATACAATTGATCCATGTATTTCTTTTGATTTTACATTAAATTATAAGTATAAAATTTTAAAAATTAAAATTACATTATAATAAAAAATAAAAAATAATAGAAATCAATTAATTTGCCTTTAGGCCTTAGTTTTCAAAAATTATAGTAGATTGTTGAAAGTTGAAACATATTTCGTTTCAAACTGTCAAACCGGCTGGACCAAACCGTTTTTTATATGGCAAAAACTTGCGTTAGGTACGCCTAAATGGTTTAGACGGGTTTTATCCATACCCAAATGGGTTCACCTACCCAAATAGGGTTAATTAATCCCCAATTAGGGTATATTAAATGAGTTTGAGTATGTGTTAATGGATAAAACCCGCCTAAATGATTATATATGTCTAACCTGAGACTTTCCCTTTTTATATGGTTTGACTGGTTTGGTTTCGATAAATTATTTGACCGGTTTGGTTTGAAAAAATTTCAAACCGTACTTATTGGTTTGGTCGAGATTTTGCTTCTAAACCGGTCAAAACCGGACCGCGAACATCCCTACTTCGCTCGCAGTTTAGTGGTGAAATACACTTAAGGTCTTTAGTTCGAACTTCCCGACAAAATTTGAGTATGTATTTAAATAATGTATTACTATTTAAAAAAATCAAATTATTTCATATAGTTATAAATAGTAATATAATATTTTATTTATTTATTTTTTGTGAGAAAATATTTCTTATATTAAAAAAGACGACTGTAAAAAGTATAGTCATGGGTCTCGAAGACTTAAAGTGGACCGTATATTATTATATTATTATTTAAATTATGTAAAATGAAAGGTAAAGTGAAAAGAAAAAGAAATAGAGTCGAAATGGTATTTTTGCCTCCCATTTTCCACTTACTCAAAAGAAGTTGCTCCTTTATTCTATTCTCTCTCGCGCTAATCCCCCCTTCTCTCTCTCTCTATCGTGGTTTCATATGCTCAAGTGCAACTGCCCAGCAAGCCAAGAGACGCAGCCATATGTACCGGCGTCAATGCGCCACCCATTTGTTGATATCAAGGTACAGACGTAGTGCACTTTGGTTTGGGCAGACTGTTTCTTCTGTTTGTTTGGATTATAGGGTAAACATTGTTTCTCTTTCGTTTCTTTCTTTCTTTTATTCTTTTTGGGGGGATCGTTGTCTTTGAAGAAGGAAATGAGACCCATGTGCTAATCTTGAAGCTAACTATTGTTGTTCAATCACCCCTCTTCGTCGTTTGTGGGTTGCTCTGATTTTCTTGATGGACTGAAGATTGTACGCGCGCATTTACTTAGTTTTAAGCGGCTTTTATTTTTGATCTTTGGAAAAAAGAAAAGAAAAGAAAAGGACTAGGATATTGTTGGTGGGATACTGTACCATAGGTTTGAAAATCTTTCTGATAACATTATCGAAGTTGATCAGACGTTTAGCCATCCGATCATTTACTAGAAAATCGTAGGGTTGTTTTGTGTTGTGCTGCATTCTTTGTTCATAATCAAGAAGTTTGGTTATTAGATGTTTAATCCTGAGGATGACCGAAATTATGTTGTGTGATTGGCGTGGGATGATTTTTGATTTTGAATGAATGACACTTCAGCAAAAGTATGGTAGAAGAATGCCACTTGATTGTGATCGTTGTGGATGGTTTTCCCCTCGTTTTTGAATATCATATTCTTATACCATCATAAACTTTGTTCTAGATATTTGAAGGAACACCAGCTTCTGTCCTAGGCCCCCATTTTGCCTAAAGAAGGGAGCTCGGGAAAGTAAAATCAAAAATAATTTTGTATAGATTGATGTTGAAGAGTTTCTCAGACCCTTTTGGATATATTAGACATGTGATGTCTGCTAAAGATCATGCACTTTTCCAGCCAAGGGTTCGAGGCTCCAAGTATTGTGACCTCTAACCTAAGCATGAGCTTTACTTTGTACATAAATTTCTTCCGCATTACTGCTAAACTTGGGTGATGAGAATATATGCCGCTACATTTCTCATTCTTTGAGTGGTCTGTTTTTTCCTTATATTGCTTAGAGGGAGAGGCACTGTCCCCTGGAAAAAGAAGACTCCACCTGTTATATAAGGCTAAATTGATCATATTATCTGCTGCAGGGAAAATAACTGAAGCAGAAAACCCCACTCTATGCAGTAAAGATGTCATCACTCACACCTAAGGCAATCATACACCAGAAGTATGGTGATAAAGCCTGCTACAAGGTTGAAGAAGTACAAGTTACACCTGAAATTGGATGTCCGGGCCTAGCCATCCGACAGAAGGCACCACCATGTCTTTATCGTTGCACTCTGAATCTTCCGGAAACTACTGTTGTCTCTGATACTTTCAACAGGAAAAAGGATGCCGAACAATCAGCTGCAGAGAAGGCCATAGAAAAGGTCTTCTGTGTTCTTTATTGTAAAATGAACTTTTTATATTGTTGTTTTCTGATATATCTGATGAATAAATTGATTAGTCATAGTGTCATGGTTCGGTCAAATTAATTTTCCACATCCTGCTTTATTCATGATTAGTTTGGTGGAACCCTATGTATCAATATGCTCCTTCCTTGATTCATTCAGTCGACTTGGAGTTGGCTTCTCATGTAACAAATCCAGACTCATGGACATTGATCATTTGCATGTTGTGAAGATTTTTATATTTGTCCTTCGATAATGCTTTTTGATGGTCCGAGAACGTGAATGAGCAGTTTGGTTTTGCTGAGACAAAGCTATCTTCATAAATTGAATGTTCAAAGATTCTGATGATCTCTCCATACTAATAATCAGTGTAATCATCTTGATGATCTCATTAGATTTAATTATATCTAGGCATTCTCCAGTTCTGTCATACTTCTAAAATCATCTTGCCCTGCTTCTGCATTCCTCGATTATCTGTGCTTCTTTTCTTTTTTATTACTGAGATTGTCATGGGGCATCTAGGAAAATTTTTTTGGTAACATGTTGAGCTAGAAAAATGCTCATGATCGGGTTTTGAATAAATAGAAAATAAAGGTCTTTCTATTGCTACTCAGGATCTACTTCCATTACATTTGTCTATCTATATTTTGTCCTGCAGTTAGGCCTTCGTCAAAAGGAATATAAACCCACAGTGCAGGAAGCATGGAATGATTTGGCAGGTCGTCTTGCTTTTCTATTTGCAAATGAGGTATGTAGTTATGGCTTGCATAATTTGTTTAGTAATAGACCGTTTTAGCTTCTACATACATCTATTATGCTGCTCCTGCTTTGTCAAACTACATATTTTCATTATTGTTCTTACTATTCTTATGCTCTTTCTCCAATTCATAATTCTTGATTGGTTATATGAGCTCTTTGTAATCATTGTTCTAAAAATCATCCTCTTTTGAATGTCGTATGCTTCTACTATAATTCAGTACTTTTGGTTTTGTCCTGAATTTTGATTGAGCTGTCAGGAACGTGACTGAGGCGAGTAATTCCCTTCTGTTAGGTTGGGCTTTTCTCAATATTGTTTCTCAACTGTGCCATTTTCTGGTACATGAAAATGTGCATAAAAATAGCTTTTTCTGTAGGAAACAATCCTTTTCTTTTCGTTATCTGATTCAAGGTTTTACTGCATATACTTGCTCCCTGATTACTTTAGAGACTTAAATAAACTCCATTTTGACAGCCACTAGCTATATCATGTTTATTGTGAAGATATGCTTTTATAAAATCACATTTTAGTAGAAATTGTGCAGAATGTGGTTCTTCATTATTGTTTAGAGCTTTGCATTGCCATGAATTTTTCTATATGAATCTTTTCTTTCTTTTTCCTCTTTTGCCTCTTAATTTCACTTTTCTTTTGGCAACTTTGAAGTTTCTTTCATCTCCAAATCCACTCAGTGGTCACTTCAGAGCAGCTTTGATGAGAAATGGCCATTTCAATGGTTTCGTTCCGGTTTCGGTGATTGCAGTCTATGATGCAAAGACTTGTAATATATGCAAATTCATAGATCCTGCTGCTGAGGAAAACTCACTGCTGGTGATGTCACTAGTTTCTAGGGCATCCAAGCTGACTGATCTCATAAAGATATCTGATGACCAACTTTCGCTGAAGAGGAAAACTTCTTATTCTCCAGAGATTATATCTTCAATAAGCCATGAAGTAAGCTCGTCAAAAAGCATTCCACTTGACGTAATTCTTATACCGGTTTCGTGTGAAAAAGCTGCTGAATCTATGAAACTTAACATTACTGCAACTGGGTACTACCTTGATGTTATTGCCCGTGCACTTGGTTTGGCGGGGGCTTCAGATGTTATAATATCCAGGTGAGATAAACATGCCTATGGAGTGAAATATTTATACCTTAAACATTTCCTATATGTTTACTGCCTTAATTTCTCTATACTAAAGGGTGCAAACTAATGACATCATCTTATTATAGGAAAAAATGTGGACAATAGGTGCCATTCTGGAACAAGTTTATTTATGACATTTTGGTGTCTGTTTTTGCCTCATGCCACTGTTTTTTCAGTCATATGCATATAATACTAAGCATTAGAATTTATATAATATAGGAGGAAAACTTGATACTTAAATTAATTAGTTACAGATTCTGATTAATGAATTCTAAATTATCAAGTTATCTTGATTTATTCCTGAAGATGTTGTTCACAACATTTAGAATTTCATGTCCTAGAGAAGCATGGTTTGGATTTCTGTTGTTGTGGTCCCTAGGCTTTGTTGACATGAATTTCCGTAACCTATATAGGTGCTTGTGCTAGTTAGCTCCTGCTTAGGTTATATTTCAGAAAACAATGTCTTCAAGCATACTCACGCATGCACATATATGGGGTGGCAAGAGAATCAAGATATTTGTAGTGTGAATAAGTTGCATGATTAAATGGCATGTTTGGTAGAAAAAGAGAAAATGCATTAATGTCGATGCATGTATTTGTGCGAGTCCATCTGTTCATTCTAGGACACTTTTATAAAATGTATTTAATTATGAAACTAATATGGCACACATCAACCCGTCACCAAAATGTTTTATGGTTGGTGAATGGCATTTCAGTTTGTAAGAAAAGATTGTTTGTGAATTTTGAGATACTTCCCCTGGATATGCTGTAAAATATTGTCTTTCTGTCTTGGTATTTAAAAATCTATGCTATGATAGAATCTGAAAGAGACGTGTTTGTGTAGAACAATTGGCAAAGCTTCATCTGAAATGAGAATGTATTCCGCTGCTCCAAAATGTCTCATTGACAACTTGTTAGAGCTTCAAGTGAAAGAAGCTAGCCAGGCTGAAGGATCTCTAAACATCAGGGCCAGTTATTTCGCCGGCCAAGAGGTATACGGTGACGCAATTCTGGCTTCTGTAGGTTATGCATGGAAGTCCACTGATCTTTTCCATGAAGCTATTTCACTCTGCTCGTATTATAGGTAAAGTACTAAACAGGATTTACTCTTGTTCGTTCTTTGTAATGAAAAATTTGTATGTTGGAGGGTTCGTACTTTTTTTGCACCTTGAGAATTTGTATTTGATTTATGCTTCTTTTTTCTTTTTTTTTTTCAAGAATTCTTGTCAGTAAAATACCTACTGGAGCATACATAATATCTAGAGATGCAATACTTGCTGCTCATCTGCCTTTAGCATTCACAACGAAAAGCAATTGGAGAGGTTCCTTTCCCAGAGACATACTTTGTGCATTCTGCCGCTCTCACCATTTGTCCGATCCTGTCTTCTCAACTCAAAGTGCTTTATCGGATTCATCAGTAGATTTACCTGGATCCCGCAAAAAGTTGAAAGCTACGCAGTTGAGTAATGAGGAAAAAAGTGAAGCAGGTATTTCTGCTAATTCTAGGAATCCAGCAGCACCAACTGGAGGTTTCAATTGTGAAATTAAGATATATTCCAAAAACCAACAACTGCTCTTAGAGTGCACACCTCAAGAATCTTACAGGAAGCAGACGGATGCTGTACAAAGTGTTGCTTTGAAAGTCCTATGCTGGCTGGACAGATTTTTTGAAAAACTGGACTTGTCCGTGGACAAGTTGGTCTTATTGGCGAAAAAGTTTGACATTCAGTTAACTAATGACTTCTTTAAGGGATTCGCATTATGCCACTCCGTGCACCGCTCTGGAATCACCATGATGCAAGCTGCAGATACACCTTTTGTCGATATTGAGGGTCAAAACTCAGGTGTAACCCCATCTAATGGTTCTTTAGCATGCATAAGCTACACGGTCTCATTGTTTAGAGAAGGAGAGGGAGACTGCACTAAAGAATTTCTTGAAAGCTGTGAGGAATTTGAGTTTGAGGTAGGCAACC